>CM077215.1:18869865-19102365 GCA_039654625.1 Rhinogobio ventralis | reverse complement strand
ACTTACATGACATTATTGCAATTTCATTAGTTAATATTTACATTAACATGCATCTTTTAAAATAAGTATGTGTGTTCATTAGCATGTGGTAACAGCACTGGTATGCAGAATAATGAAATGTGAATGCAAAATGAGGAATTGATCTTGTTGCTCAAGAAAGTTCTGATAAATGTTCAAACTGCAGACGGTGTCAAGTTTTCCTTTGTATGGACACATTGCTTGTGCTGACATAAACACTAATTCTCACACTCAGTGTTCTGGACGAGAGCTGTGCAGCTTTAACGTGACCGCAAACGGCAACACTGTAAGCGTGCAAGTACACAACAGAGCACCTCACTCCCACACTAGGAAAAAGGAGCTCTCACGAGCCTGAGCCAGCCACAACGAAACCGGATAGCAGGAATTCACCATCTTTACTTTGAATGGGAAAGTCGGTGGTGGCCAACCCCTGCCTCTCAGATAACAGCTATCCCACAGTGCCATGGGGCAGGAACAAAGAGGCATTGTGGGCCACGCAGGTGGGATGTGGAAGAGCCAGCGGCTGGGAATCCATTTCAAGCCTCCACGTAAGCCTAGACTGCAGGCCTGTAGCTGTGCACACCCTTTCTCATGGGCCGCGGTGCTCTCAGCGCTCGGGTTACTGCCAACACAATGAGTGCGTCTCTGCTGGAGGGGCCGAGCGCTCAGACGTTAAATCAAGACTCCAAATATCCACTGAACTAACCAGCACTCAGCGCTGGTAACTAAACCAGCAAAGAACAAGCCACAAACTAACCTTTCTAAACCGTGATGGCAGGCGTATTGTGAAACGCTCAGAGCTTTGACCATCAACCAACATAAAGTTTAGACTCCAGCTCGGCAGAGTCTTTCTTTAAACAGCATTCAATGAGTTTAGATGATGGAGACTTGTTGGCTGGGTTGTGTTCTACTTCAGGGATGGGCAACTTGCACTGTCCTGCAGAGTTCAGCTCCAACCCTGATACAAACTCACCTGCCTGTAGCTTTCAGGGTTCCTATACATTTTTCATTTCAAAATCCATACTTCTCCAGACTCCAATTTTCAAACCTTTCTGTAGATTTTAGACAATATTTAACATAGAGGGGTCATACAGTATTATTTTCAGCTTTATATTTGGTATATAGTAGTCATCTGTAAGTATTTTTTATATATATGTTTTTCATTGATTTTCTTAAAGTGACAACATACAGAGCCCCTAAAATTATTATATATTTTTTTAAATATACAGACTTGTGCATGCACACAAGAATCTTTTTCGTTCCCTTGAGAAACCGTTCACATGCACACAGGATTTTTTTGCGTGCTTACACGTTACAAAATATACTATAGCCTATTTCCTTTGTGCGTCACTACAATCTTACTATGAAGAAAATGAAAGCATGGATGTACATGAATTAATAGAGATCTATTTTATCAAAATTTGGGTACTACCTCTAATATCAAGGCCTAATGTCCAATTTAACGCATTCTCTGTGGCGGCAAAGAAACCATGACATGAAATGGGCTGATGGCACAAAACGGCTGTGTGCATCGTATTATTTGCCAAGTTCAAGGGTCTATTAAAAAAAAAAAAAAAACACTGGTGAACTGTGTATTATGAAAAAGTGTTAAACATTTGGCTTTCATTAGGGCAGTACGTCATATTTCAAGGCCTTAGGTCTGCTTTAATACATAGTCTGAGGCAACCAAGAAACCACACGGCGAAATAGGCTGATGGTGCAATAGGTGGCTCAGTGTGTACTGTCCTATATACTACCCAAGTTTAATGGTTTCTCGAGCGCAGACAAAAGTCTGTATATTTTTTATTTTTGCAAAGTATCCTTTTAGAGGCTCTGTAACACGGTGCTAAGAATATTGTGAGAAGAAACCCAAAACACTTAGAACCTGCATTTTTGCTTAATGAATATTCATTTCATTCATTCAGTCGTGTTTGACAATCACTAAAGAATTACTAAACAGCTGCCAAGATGAAACACTTCTTGATATTTATTAAATTCTTAACTTTCTATTATAGAAAACTAAATTGGGGCAATAGTCTAGAAATGCAAATATTTTACCATACTTTTCCAAACTGCATAGGAACCCTGATTTCAAATAATCCTCAAGACATTTGATTAGCTTGTTCAGGTGTTTGATTAGGGTTGCCTTTTTGTTAAAGGAAAAGAATGCAAAAAAAGGCATTAATAAATGGATAACACAATAGACTAAGGACAATATTTCATCACCGCTCAAAAAAGACAGAAGAAAAGCACGTAAACATTTGAAATGGGCCGTTATTATGGCAGCAATTATATACATTAAAAATATAAACCAAGCAGCTTTGTTTACCTCGTGTAAATAAGAGGCTGTATTAACTTATTTCTGCCAATTTCCACATTTTTAAAATGACATCATTTTCAGATAAAATACAAGACAGAAAAAGGAGATTTTGCAGGAGTACTTTAAATTAAATTATTTAAATTAAATAATGAATAGGATATTATTTTCCTATTATTGACGTAAATATGAATTCATTCTTATTCCAAGCATATGATATGCAGCAGACAGTCATGGGACTGAACATGTGAGCCGCACGTTCCTGGGTTCATAGAAATCACAAAACTCGCTCCTCCACAAGGAATAAATCGATATCCGAATGCATGAGTTTTAACACAAATTTATTTTTATGGACGTCCACATGAGAAACAATGAGAACACTTTAATGTGTGGTGACAGATCGCTATAGCGCCTAAGATCAAGCAAAGCGGATCATCTCTTCTGCTTTAGTACTAGTTACAGCATAAACATGAACGAACATCAGAAGGATTGTTGAAAGATACTGTACAACTTACTGAAATGAATCATGTCTAATGTAATCAGTATTTCAACCGACGCCAATAAAACAGCTTAATGTCACATAACGTCACATTGACCTCAGAAAAGCCATTCAGTCAACAAACTCGATAGTCAGCTAGAAAAATAAATGAGATGAGCATTTATTTTAATAGTGTATTAATATTTTTATAAATATTTGCACTATATTTCATATTCATTATATTTTTACATAGCCAAATCGAAATAGACTTGTAAATGTGTCAATGCCCTACAATAAACTACTTAAAAAGTGGCTACATTATCAACTGTCCTGTAAAGTTTAAAATCACATGATCCTATCACATTGCACCACAACACAAACAGGGCATTTTTTTTGGCGGCAACACACTGGACCGACTGCAGGAAGCCTTGGAAAATACATTTTTGTTTGGTGGCCATTTCTGAAACCACCCACCACTGTCCTGCCAACATCTCTAACAACCACGTTTAAGGAACTAGGACAGGCATGAAGTATTAGTGTCTACTGCTATAGTGAAGTTAATCAGGTTTCCTTGCCTTTAAGCATGACGGGGGGGCGTTACAGAGACCAAACTTTGTCACGCTCGTCCACCAGGTTTCCGGCTGTAATGTGAACTAGCACATGCAAAGAGCTGCTAACTGCCACTGACATAAGCGTCACCACAATATCATCACACTCAGTTATAGTCGAACTGGGTCACATTGTGAAACTAGGAGTGCTTTCAATCACTGCACAAACTGGCTTACTGTACACCTGAGAGCAGGGGAGAAAACCCCCCCGGGTGGAAAAGCTCACAAAATGACAGCTCTTCTATTATGTTGTGTTTCACAAAAAATATACCATCTAGGAAACGTAATATACCTGTGATCATACTGGTACCAGCCATAAGACATTGTTTAAAGGGGTCATGTGATGCTGTTTTAAAAGCTCATTTTGATTATTGGTGTAATAGAATGGGTTAACATGCTTTAAATGTTCAAAAAACATAATTGCTGCTCCTCTATTCCCGGTCTGTCTGAAACTTGCCAATTTCTACAAAGCCCCTCCTTCTGAAAAGCTCAGAGTGCTATGATTGGCCAGCTGAGCCAGTGCGTTGAAACCTCATCTTTCTTTGCGTACGCCTTTGGGCGGGCATTATGCTAATATTTCACACTGTGATGTGGACGTTTGAGGAAGTAATATCTGGACTTGGATCAAAGGGTTTCTCTGCTAGATAGAATATGAGCTTTGTAACTTTGCAGAACTTAAACATGCACAGATACATTACACACTAAAGTAAAAGGAAAAAATTAAAAAGCATCATATGACCCCTTCAAGCATATTGTCTGATTTGGTCAATTTGCACTAAAATGAAAATTCTTGGCTCTAAAACAAAACCTAAAAATCCTGGACAAACTTTTTGTTTGGAGTAAGTGCTTAAGCTTATTCTTCAGTTGGTCTTATACCAAGAACATCTAGGTTCTAACAACTGGTAATACTGTATATTTTAATATACACAAGCTATAAACGTTGCAAATTCAACTTTAATAGTGCATAAAATAGGCTTTCCTGGAAACACTCCTCGGTATAAACAAATGCATGTTAAAACTGAAATCTGATAGTTAAACGCGTGTATTTTTAATAGTTTCCAATCATTCATAAACATGCTGTATGCACCCGCTCATTCATAATCCCTGCCCAAAATTACACCTATGTGAATTACAGGTACTGGAGCCCCTTCTCAGATTTGACACCAATGTACTGCATAAATGCAAAAGAGACTAATTGGCCATATGCCTAAAAATGATTCAAAATTATAAAAAAACATTAAATTCAATTAAAGTGTTAAGCTTGCAGACAAATACTACTGGTGCTGAGAATAATAGCAATCAATAATAAAAGGTATAAAAACGGACTACACTGCTGTTTTCAATCATTTGTTTATCAAAAAAACTTTTCACATTTAATTAACCAAGTGGTTAACTAATTTTGTTATATAAATATGGTAAATAGTGGTATCAAAAGGCACTGTCATCAATTTATCTAAAACACCACCACCATTTTGAAAAATACGAACACTTATTAATTTGCACAATTTAAACAAATTCTTGTGTTTCATGAATGAAACCCAATGATCTCAAAATAAACCTCAATAATAAATCTAGACTAATGCAAGCACATCTGTGCACACTGAAGTGCCTAGAAATGTGCAGCATTATTCAATGTGTTGATGTAATTTCCACTGAAACAAGACAGGGTGGGACATATCGAACAGCTCCTCCCCTTTTTATAAATGGCCCAATAGCATTTCGTTTACATCACAGCTCGGCCAGAGCCGGTGAGCTTGGCACAGCCACATTTTCCTCAATCTCGAACCATTTCTACTCCTAATCTCCTCTATATCGCTTTAAAATATAGCATTCTGTGCAGAATTTAAATGGGTCCAAAACTTGTACTGGTCTGCGCCAGCTTGCACATAGGGCTGAACGATTAATTGCATTTGCGATATTATCGCGATATGATAAAACACGCAAAGGCTGCGATTACAGTCTGGTCACGTGACACGCGAGAGTAAAGCAGTCTGAAGAAGCATCAATTTGGCACGTTATGCCTACAGGCCTGGCCTAAAGGAAAGAACAGTATGCGTTTAATCTAATATTGTGTTGGTCATACTATACAATAGGGGTGGGAGAAAAGATTCTCTCTCCAATGATTCTGGATCGATTCTGAGCTTAGATTTTAACTGCAGGTGCGTGATAGTGCTGCATGCGTTTTAGAAACACCCATATTTTGCTTGCCTCCATTTTCCGCTCTCACACACACACCACTCGAACCATTAAATAATATTTCATAAAGTTCGGCAAGGTTGAAACAAATTACAATGACATTTGCGGGCTTCATTGCACAGGATAGGCCTATATGCGCTGTGAGAAACATGCGCTTTGCTTGATGTTATGTTTACAGTGTGTGTTCTCGCCCGCCGGTATTTTCCTACAAATGCTCTACAAAAGGTGTTGTTTATGTCGTTTGGAATGCATTGTGCTTGTATATTAAAAATAGGAAACTCACTGACAGAAGGCTTTCAGTTTCAAATGCTCTCGCCGCGCTTTGTGAAGAGTGCTCGCCCATGCGGCTTTTTCATTTTCAAAATGCTTTTATTAATGTAAATTAATGTAAACAGTCAGTAATATCTTAAGAAATTAAACTGACAGGACAAAACCACATCTCATAATTCAAAAGAGATCTGTGCATTAGTGTGAGTGCAGATCTCCCGCTGTCTATAATGTCATCATTAATAATCAAGCAACAGTAAAGCTAAGAGAAAAATCACTCAGTTCAGGCTACTCTTAAATACTGAAAGCACTCTTTGTTCATTGCTTGTAATATGTTTTTTGCTCCTCTTTATTATTTACTAGCTTTTATGTTATGCAGCTATATTAGTTTATATATTTGAAATTATTAACATGCAATTGTTTTAATGACTTTTTAAAAAGTACTTATTACATGTATAATAAAAAAAAGGATTAAGTTTTATTAATAAGGTTAATTTATAAGAAAAAAAAGTTTTGGAATCGGATCGTGAGGTGCCTAAAGATTCCCACCATTACTATACAATGATTTGTTGTTGAATAATACAGAAGATAAAGAGCTTAAAAAAAATAAATCACATTAAAAATCGCAAATCGCAATATTGGTTAAAAAAAAAAGAAGAAAAAAAAAAAAAAAAAAAAACCAATTCGATTATTTTCCTAAATCGTTCAGCCCTACTTGCGCATATGATCTGCTCTGTGCTATCGTATCTCTGGACCGGAGCAGACTGTGTGAGCGCTGTGATGGTTTGCGTGACACTAAAATGAAACCAGACTTCATGCTCACCAATGGAAAGCATATTTACACTGTCTGAATCGTTCTCTATATATAGTGAACTATGTGCCATTCAACATGTAGAAAATAGTAAATGTGTGAACAAGTGACTGCTTTTAGCCGCAGCTTCAGCATCTATTTAAAATGTAGGGGGCGGGACGCTTCAGATTATAGAGAGCTTTTGATTAGACAGAATCTGAAGTGCATGTCATCATTGATCCATATTAGCGGAAGTGAGAGACTAAGTTTTAAACGCTTAAATGTGAATTGTCTCACACTATCTTACAGATAACCTTAAGGCTAACATATTCATACTAAAAAGCCAATTTTGATTTCAGGATACACAAAGCACAAAAGGCTCATTTATCAATTTAGAAAGGACAGCTGGTTATTTAGTAACAGAAGCTTCTCTGCATTTTACCATACAGGCTGGTTTATTGCAACAACTGTAAATTTAAGCTCTTTTACCCTCAACAAATCATTCAACAGTAGCCAGCTTTTACAAATGCAACTCAACTGGTCATTTCACACACACACTGCTTTTTTCCTCCATATGAAAACTACTCTAATAGGATGCTAAAATAACAGTTTCACATTTTGTTTTAGCCAAGATTTCTGGCCTGTGTTTTCTTTCAGCTGAAAAGTAAAAATGGCATTTTGGGGAGAGATAAATGTTTGTGCATCTGTATATTAGACTCATGTTCCATTTAAATAGTACGATCTTTGCAAGATGGTATAGAAAAATACTAATAATTTTTTTTCTTACTGTAAAATACTTACATTTATGCATGTAGCAGACACTTATCCAAAGCGACTTGCATTATATTAGAGATACACATTTCCTCAGTTCATGCATTTCCTGAGACTTGAACCCATGATCTTGGCATTGCTAGCAGCATGCCCGGCTGTTTGTCTGTAGTTAATGGTGCGTGACCCAAGCATGCGTGCACTTATGCATTTTCACATGGCCAGGTTTCGGTGACAAGTGCTTTGACAAAGTGCTCATACTGTTCAGTTTAGAGACTTTTCACCAACGCAACTTCATATTTTTAGTAATATTTAATATTACTATGATATTGTATCTGTAAGTGCTAATATTTATATATATATATATAATTAAAAAAAATCCAAGTAATGTGAAAATGTTCCTTTTGCAGAACAGCCTGACCTGATATTATGTATGTAATGTTACTGTAAAAAAGAAAAAGAAAGGGAAAAAAAAAAAAGAGATTACTTAAAAATTAAGTGTTCCCTTAAAAAAATATAATAACCCATGTTCAGAGGGGGGAATGTGTGTTACGTTATACCTCTCATTTGTTACACACTTTAAAATGTGCTGTATGTACGTTTTTGACTGTACTAAAGCATAAAAATACCATAATATGTTTTCAGATATTTAGGAACCTGATTTCACATTTCCCTGAAAAACTATGCTACAGCCAGTTATTCAGGGGGGTATTCCAGAAAGCAGAGTAAGTAAGTAAGTAAGTAAGCGGATAACCTCAACTTTCGGTTCCAAAAACGGAGGTAACTTTCAGGGTATGTAAGTAGCCATAGCAACTCACTCTCCAGGGTTAGTCTGCTTAAGAGGTATTCAGATGTGTTTTATATAATTAATATAATTAAATTAATATATCTAAATGTGTTATATAGTTACAGTTATAATATACAATATTATATATTAATTATAAAGCACTATTACAACAAGGTAATGTTTTAAATGTTAATTCAATTCAAATATATTTATTTATTACATTGTCATCTCACACATGCATCTGCATTAAATTAATTAGCATCAAACAAACAATATAATCCTTATTCTCAGTGAATAAAGATTACTTATTAAATGAAGAGATTGAAAAAATTATTGCACAACCACCAAATAGGTGGCGATGTGCACTAAGTAGGTTATGTAACTCGCCATTAAACAAAAGAAGAAGAGGAAGTAGAACGGCACGCTCTTTCTTAGCATCGGTTTCCATGGTGAATCATCGATTCGTCGATCTGTTGAGAATGTCTTGTGTGTTCACGGTTAACACACTCTGAACTCTGAGTTGTCTGCACTTACTCCCGGACTCGTTTTTGGAACCAGCATACCTTGAGTAAACAAGGTTTGGGTTAATCAACCAAGAGTTCAGGGTATATGTGACAGTAAGTTAACCTTGCTTTCTGGAATAACCCCCCTGCTTTGAAATGTGCGTTCCGTGTAGGAATGCGTTTTTGTTTTGGTCTGTGAGATAATACACGTTGCCAATTTACCCAATAGTATTTCGACATCACAGGCTGCCAGTTGGCGGAAAACACAACGTACTGCTGCCATGGAAGCCAGCAAACAAACTGGGTCAGAGATCACAGATTCTACCCGACCTAAGAAGCCTTGGCATCCATCAAAAAATCTCTATGATCGGAAGCGGATAAATCAACTCATCAACTTACAATGTGTGAGTCTCGTTTTTCCCATTTCGGTTGTTTCGACTTTTAATCCTGTTAATACTTTCCCCTTAAAAACATACTTAACGATAGACTTATTTTGTCCATCCGATATATATATTTAGGCAAACAATATTTAGAATTTGGACTGCAGTACCCATTTCAAACACTAGCTGTCATTCTTACATACAGCACCTTTAATTTCTAATGTACCTACTATTTTGATGCACTTTATTGTAATGTTTGTATTTTAAACCTTTTTTATTTTGTTTTGTTTTATAGCCTGCACACTCTTTTGATGAAGAGCATTAAACAAGATGTGGATAAACAAATAAAAATTCAATTTTAAAATTATGGCACTAAACCTTAGTCTTTTTTTTCACCCAATTAACCTACAAAATAAATCCATAGATTTATCAGATCAAAACAGTTGCAGAGGTGCATTCAGACAGTCAAGCTGAACATGCGCGATGAACCCTGGTTTTATTTTTGGAAGTCATCTGAGATGTCAACCTTATAATAAATTATTTCCTAATATAGAATGGACAAAGAGTGAGATCAGCACTATATACACAGGTTTGTGCTAGTGGAGAAAGTGACTAGTGCAAATAATCCTGCAGCAGAAAAATTATAACATTGTTGGACATAATATCCAGTGAAAATTCCAAGTCAAATTTTTGCTTTGTACATTAGTAAATTTTCCAGTGAGAAAGGACATTAGAGATCACAGTTTCTCTGATTTGGTACATTTCTATTATTTGTAAATATTACTAGCATACAGAAGTGAAACAAGCACACGTCAAAGCAAACTCCTCCATCAGCCTTTAACTGTCTGGAAATGACCAAACAGAAAGTGTTTTGTGTATGAAGGCACCTCATTATGAACCTGCTTTCACACAAGCTTTTTAAGGCACCACAACTATATTTTACAACAAATTCAAGGGAGCTTTAGAGAGAAAAATGCTGGAATACACTACACAACTTTTGCCCCGATTTGAAGACTGGACTCATCCACACTAGTTGCAAAAAGAAAACGGTGTAATATATACTGGGCACACAGATTTATTTTAGACTATAATTCATACATTCAAAGGATATCTAACATGTCTGATATTTTGAGCCAGTTGTAGAACATGATAGTGTATGACGTGCCTTATAACTGCAACTCACCTCCAACTCCCGCTGTGTACAGGCTGCGTCTACCCACACAAGACCACATCCAAATGTGCTTGGCTCATTTTTTTGCAACTCAGAACACAGAGTCGCAACAACTACAGCCGTCAGCTCCTGTACATCCATATTTGTTTTAATCCATCATGCATCTCCTAGCAACAAGACGCATGCTTCTTTGGGAGTTTATGACATTTCTCAGGCGTTTAGTGTATAATTCCTCTGTAACCATTTACAAAGTCAGCAAGTGTATAATGCCTAGTATTTTAAAACCTAAACAGATTAAGAATAGTCTATGCCAGCCTTCAGTGACAATTTCTCTCTAGAACAATCATAGGTAAGTTTCAAAAAAATAAACAAGACATTCTTTAAGATGTCATTAGATTACAAAGACAGCAAAGAATGCAAAGTTCTGATGTTCTACAGTACAACAGCACTCCGGACAGTAGAAACACATCACAAATAACCCAAGAACAGAACATTCAATTGGCAACAAGTAAAGCGACTGTAACTAATGCGTTTTATAGGCTTAAGGGGATAGTTCACCCAAAAGTGAAAATTACCCCATGACAAAGGCCTTCTGAAGCGAATCGATGGGTTTTTGTAAGGATTATATCCAGATTTAACACGTTATAAAGAAGAAAAAAAAAAATCTAGCTTCCGGCGGACCACCTTCCGTATTCAACTTACAGAAAAAGCATAACTGCCGTGACGATGACGTCGGACTTGAGGGCGAGTAAGTTTCATTTTTGGGTGAACTATCCCTTGGGTGAACTAGGCCAATTCACACCGCACAGACAAACGCCAACAAACACCAAAATAAGTTGGCCGTTGGATTTAGAATTGTATTAAAAATAACTAACTGTCATGTTTACACTGTCCCAGACACCGACAAACACTGATTGAACATGTTCAGTCGAATGAAAACAAACCCCAACAGGGGTAACACACTGATCTGACAAAACCCAACAAACATGTTTGCTGGTGTTTGTCTGTGCAGTGTGAATTGGACTTTAGTGTCAAAAAAAAGTTTTTAAAAAAAGTTGAAGCTGAACCTTCCAACATGATGAACCAAAATATGTCAGCGTGACCAAGACAAATCCAAATGAAGTGATGAGGGGGACTTGAAGTGGGTAGTATATGCAAGAAACCCCTCCAATATCACACTAAGAAATTCTACATGAAGGAAAAAGGACATTTCTTCTA
Organism: Rhinogobio ventralis; assembly: GCA_039654625.1. Lineage (NCBI taxonomy): Eukaryota > Metazoa > Chordata > Actinopteri > Cypriniformes > Gobionidae > Rhinogobio > Rhinogobio ventralis. The sequence continues at coordinate 19,090,864 of CM077215.1, read as the reverse complement.
GTCCAAGTAAAAGAAGCAGCACTTGCAAAAAGTTTTGAATTACAGAATGGAGCAGTGATGGCAATATGGGAACTCTGCATCCCAGCAGTGTTTCCCATTAATTACCTAGACTCTGGCGGCCTGTCATAGTCTAATCTGTGCTGCTGGTGGTGGTGACAACAGAATAAAAAAAAAATGCTGGATTACACTTATGTATTGTGTTTCAACTTACTTGAATATCTAATGATACAAAATGTAAAAATAAAAGTAAAAAAAAAAAAAAAAAATTTTTTTTTTAAATTAAAACTTCAAATTAAAAGGCTAAAATATTGACATCTTACTAAAGATGCAATTTTACATTGTGTTTATTATGTACTTTTAATTATGTACATAAACGGACCAAGGTGAACATATTTAGATCGTTTGTGTACCCAGTTTTGTTTTCAAGCAGTAGAATAAAAACTTTTTAAAAAGTCCAGTACAAACGTTACCACCACTAGTCAACGGCAGCTAGTTGGTCCAGTTTAACACCGCCCAGTTTGACCTTTGCGGACTTCGATGGATGCAGCCTCTGAATTAGGACACAGCTAAGGTCTCTATCGTTGTTTTGCACCATTGCTTTGGCAAAGTATCTATCAAACTAAATAAATTGAAAGTGCGATATGGCTTTGTATCTTTATCAAATCGCAAAAGACTGCGATTTAATAAAAATAACTATATAGTCTGTTTGCGCTGCACGTTTCAGAGCGAAGTTGCTCACACGCTCAACTCGTGATCCGGTGTTTTCCATGTCTCAGAATGACTCTGTTCACAGTGGATGAACGCAGTGAACTCCATCTCTGCATGTGCGGTGAGTTTAGCGTGCATTTAAGAACGTAGTGGACACTAGTTATGCATTATTTTCACATTTGCATAATTTTAATGTTTTAATGGGCATTTCCCTACTGTAAGGTAAAGTAAAATAACATACCAAATATTAATTTAAATTTATTTTACAGTGCATGTTTTATAATATATGGCTGTTACTGTCATAGGAATAATAATAAAAAACAAACTCTGTGTGACTTAGCAAGAGAAAAAAGGTTAAAAAAAAAAATGAGGCTGTGAATCAGTCACAATATGATACACGCACTGCAAAAATTCAATACATGCTTTTGTATCACAATATCATAACTGGATTGCGACAGAAACTGCAGAAGTCCCAGCATGTCTACAATAGGAATGGTTTAGGGTTTCAGTCTCTCGCAGCCCTGAGTACAGCAAGAAAATCAGGTCCGAGTTAGTGCTTACTGTAAAATCACAGGCACCAATAAGCAAGCAATAGCCAATCGATTCAATTGAAACAATTTTTGCTAATTCAGAAGAGTTAAATTTGATCACAATGAGATTTGATTGGATTAATGATTCAATCTGTATGTTTAAAGTGCATTTATTGTATTCATAATTAGCAAAGTAGTAGAAGTAATAATAAAACATTATCAAATTTTCACATTAAATATCGTTTACCCAAAAAAATTTAAATAACAGGAAGTTCAATTTTAATTTGATAACATAAAAAAAAAATGTGATTATCACATTGTTTTAATACATTTTTATTTCAATCAAAAAGAGAACAGAATAAAAAAAAACATTTTATAGGGCTCTATTATAAAAAAAATATTATGAATTTTATTAATTCAATTGATTAGACATGCTTTTCAATTAAGATTTCATTAAACCATTAAAACATTAAACCTGTGGTTATGTTTTTCCTGATTATTTAGTGATTTAAACAGTCCTGTGGCTTATATTTACACTTTATTTTTTAGTAAACTTTTAAACCTTTTTCACATTCACAGCATAGCCTAGATTCATGCATTTCCATGTGTTTTTATAGCCTTCAATCTGAACACTGCTCTGGCATGTAACTGGAATGCAGGGAAATTCCTCCCAGCAGACTGCTTCACACTACCCAACTGGAGCAGCATGACCCCCACATCTCCCCACTGGCCCCTCTCTCAGCAGGGCTGCCCGACTAACCCCACTCCCACACAAACACACTGCTGCCATCTTCAACACCACACTCCAAGAGAACAACATCAGCCCTTTCGCCGAGTTGCTGGCATCTACTGAACACGTGTGCTCGCAAACGAGTCCTGCGGGTGTGTTCGGGGCACAGGGCAGTTGCTAACAGTGTTTCTGATCACATTCCTGCACCCCCATCATGGGGCACTTGTGTAGCTCCCCCTCCACAGTCACACACACAGCTCCAATGTCAGGACGATTGAGCCACAAGCTCTGACGGGAGCGCTGGAACTGGAGCACAGGCCCTGAAGGGGATGGAGGAAGCCAGGGTGCACGAAACACACGAGTATGGCCCGAGTATTTTTTTTTCTGCTGTAAAGTTGGGCATTTTAACATGGAGCTCAATGAGATTCTGCTCCCTTCTGAAGCCTGTCCCTACCAGCCAGTCGATGAATTGCAGTTTAAGTCACTTCCGTATTGGCTTTAAGAGAAACTGGGGGAGGTTGCCGCTTGGCGCACACACATCAACTAGAGCGAGAGCAAGAGCACGGCCATCAACGTGCTTCGTTAAGGTTACACCACGGGGTCGGAAGACGCATGACAACATGTGAATACTGAATTAAGCTACAGTTTTTATTATGTACTTTTTATTATGTACATAAATGGACCAAAGTGAACATATTTGCACTTGAACTGACAATTTCACACAAAATAGTAGGTTATGTCTTAAATGAACAAACTGTGGAAAAAAACGCATATGTAACAGTATCAGTTTATTGGATCTGTGTATTATGTCTTAAAGTGACAGCAGCCTAATATTCCTGCTGCCTGTGTTTTTATTGTTAATCAAACAAAAGACAAAAAAAAAAAAAAAACCTCACTGCTCGACTGAATTTTATGACTGAATTCATTTTAATAAGGATTCATCTATATTTAATTTATACAGTGAAGACTATTCAATGTTAATTTTCATTTGATTATTCAATTTCTGTACCTACTACTGTTAGACCCATAGATATGTATACGTAGATGCCTTATTCGACCGCTCCAGGCACGGCGACGTGTCGCTATTTTAGAACGGTCAACACACGTCAACACTTCAGATGCTGTCATCACTGGCATTAAAAAAAATAAATAAATAAAAAATGCGCAGCCTCTGTAAAACCCGGCGCGATTAATTCTCGAAGAAATGGGATAACCTTTTACAGGTGAGAATGTGTTGGTTTGTGTTTTTATTGCCTATATTTTTTAACTCAATATTACAGGTTTTTAACTACGGTTACTTTTTAATGTCGTGTTAGCTAACGCGTTCATCATGTATTGTGTTAGTTTAGCAATTATAATGTTTGGATCTACAGAAAAACGTAACATTTGTTAGTTAATAACAGGCTTCACAGTTCTTGAATTTCAGACAGTATTCAAGGACTGGAAAGTATGTGAAAATAAACACTGGTCTTTGAAAGTGCTTAAATTAAACTACATTTAGGAGTAGTTAAAGAAGAGAAACCTACATATTTCTGGTGTTCCGTAAGCGCGCCCTACTGTCAGTGTGAAATTGCATTTTGATTCAGCAAGTCTGCTGCCGTTGTTGTTCAGACTAACGCAAATGATCGACCATGACGAGCCCTATTTTTACACAGCTTACACGCAGTGTTGTAAATCTATGTGCATTCAAATAATGTAGAATAATAAGCTATCTAGAATATTATATATAATCATATTTTAAATAAATGTATAATAATTTATTAAATTCAGTAATGTGATGTTCATAATTTTATAAAGTTGTTTTATAAAACGATTGCAAAACAGGATAATTTTTGAGAATTTAAGCTTTCAAATAATACCTAGTTTATGATGATTAAACATGGTTTGAATAAATAGACTATATTGATGTTTATTAAACACATTACTAATTTATTTATTTTGATGGCTGATTGGTTGGTTTATGATTTCTTTCCAAATAACTAGTTTATAATGAGTTCACTGCTTTCATTAAAAGCCGAGCAATGTGTCTGTGTGGTTCTCTGATGATCAATAGTATTAATGATGTTAAGATAATGTTAAGATGTTTAACCAATATTTTTAGCATGCAGAATTATCTACCATTTATGAATCCTACTAAATCCTATAAAATCATCTGCTTCGGTCTATTGCAGATATAGATATTCATACATGCATGCGTATAACTATTGAATTATACGCATTTTTAAATGTTCACAAAGCGCGTTCACGACTGGCTTTGACTGTTCGAAAATGGAGATCAGCTAATGTATAGCGGCCCATAGAAACAGTCACTAATGAGGCATCTACGTATAAAGCACTGTTTATTTAATTTGCAGCTTTATTGGTACCACTGCTTGTAGTTTGATTATGTGTGCTTATTTTATTACAGACTGTTTACTTGGCTTTAATAGTGTTTGAAATGTATATTTTATATTTATATTATATTATTTTATTTATGTAGAATTTCTCATTTGCATTGTTCTTGCATTCCATGTAAAAAACATTCAATGTTACAATGTAGCCAATGGCGACTCGAGCTTCAGTGTGTCCGTAGAGGATTGGTTAAACAAGACTGTGATCCACTAACATAAAAGGAAATATTTCTCCCAACTCAGTGCCTTAAAGAAAAATACTTCATGCTGAATCATTGACTTTAAGGTTAAATATTAAAAGTAGTCACAGGATATTTTACCTCTTGAGCAGAGACCCTACGACTAACATATAAATACAGCTGACAAAAACTAATTTCTAAAACAAACTGATCAGTCATCCAGACTTTTTAGCTTGCAAACAGCATCAGCTTTATTTGAAACAGATATTTTAAGAAATAGCCAGACATGTTTGGTGTGAACAAGGCTCAAAAGACAGAAACTTTGGCTAGAATATTGTGTCATACATAAGTTAACAGTATTTTCTCACATCAATAAAACATGCTAAATCAATCACACATTTAGAATGGAAATCCCATTGCAATCCATGACTGATGATAAGTGCAGATTTGACGTTATGATCACATGATGACCTACATATTCTTGTGTGCTGGTTTCTTATGAACAGCAGCACTAACACAAAACATGTTAAACATTGACTCAGACAGAAGACTTTGGGTCAATTCTACATTCAGGTAAAAAGTAACTTTAGAGTCAACATCCTTGTTAATAAATATGTCAGTCAATGATGATGAAACTTTCAACTAAATTAATGATGTATGTTTAAAAAAAGAAGAAGAAATATTTAACCTAAATAGAGATCTCGTTTACGCTACTGTAGTGATTAAACACTTTCTAGGTCACACAGAGTCCAAACATATTTCATATCTGGTGCCATTCTGATAATTTTTAGGGTTTCAGGGGATAATGTTCAGTAACAAAAAAAAATTCTAAGGGTTAATTGTGTCATTTCTAAAGTATAATTTAGTGTACACAAGACCAATAACTAAACTAAGTGCACTATTAACAGGGCTCCAGACAACAACAACAACAAAAAAATCAATTACAAAGAGCCATTGGCTCCTAGAAGCAAAAAAAGGAGTTGCCAAAAGATTTTTTAGGTGCCACATATAAATAAATATGTTTTACATTTTTAACAACACTTAATTTCAGTTATCCTGTCATGTGTTTATGTCTGTCCTGCATCTGCATTTTCATCCATCTTGTGTGTGTCCTGGGAACTAAGGATATGTTCACACATGGCACAAAACGAAATTTGGTGCGATTGCTCTGTTAGTGCAGTTCCTTTGATTAAGTGTGAACGCTGCCATCCAAACCCTGGTGCGCACCAAACAAGCAGACCGAGACCACTGAAAAGATGGGTTTGGTCCACTTCCAAACAAACCCTTGAGCAGTTTGAATGATATATGAACACAACACGGACCAAAAGCAGGAAGATGATGCCCTAAAAAATTGTTTTTTACTCATCATAGTTGTGATGTTGCCATCACAGATCTGTACAGGCATCAGAACCGAATCTCCTTGCAGCAGATCTTCATTTGTGTGTGTGACGGAGGGATTCCTGCTGCTGTTCGGACTTCACAATTTTATAAGCTCTTCACAAGTTCTCAGCTGGTCAACATGTCATCATACATAGGCTATGCACATACAACGAGTGCATTTATCCCAGCGCATAGCACAGTTTTGGATGTTCAGTAAGTTTCGTCTCAAAATGGGCAATACATCATAAAAGCTGACCAATCAGGTTGTAAATGTATCCCTCTGCCTTTAGGTTTGGTGATAAAAATGCCAATCTGAACGCTAAGCGGACCAGGACTAATGTTTTTTTTTTTTGGTCCGGACCAAACAAACCAAGTGACCTGGACTACAAGTGCAAACACACCCCAAGATTCACTTAAAGTGGGAACTGAACATCTTTTCCAACTTGAGAACTATATACGGTCAAAGATTTGTTCTTTACACAGAATCTGAGCCAGTGTCAGACCATAATTATGTCAGCATCACTTGGCCATTGAGTGTCGCTTGGCTTCCTCCTCAATGCATCCTATAAACATTGTCATATATCATGCACACATCCAGTCCATTTTCTTCATTAGTAAGATCTGAGAGATAACTTGGTGAAAGGCAGCTCTTCACATGCAATGTAACTTGAAATTTATTTTTTAGCTCCTTCCATTCTTTCTCATCATATAAATACAGGTTAAGTAAAAATAAAATGAATATATAATATATTTAGTCCATATATTTAGTAAAATGCGGTCTATAGTTATTTTTTTCTAGCTAACTATTGAGTTTATGGTTACTGAATAGCTTTTCTGAGGTAAATGTGATGTTGTGTGACATTGTTCTAAAGCTGTATCAAAATTGTCGTCATTTAGAAATAAAATTGTGTGTTTGAATCGAGATCACAATCTTTTAACGATTAATCGTGCAGCTCTACGTTTGAAAATGAAAAAAATCAAGAATTACATTTTAGTATTGTAATTTTAAAGTTGCAATGTAAAAATAAAATGATTATATTATTTTCTTAAAGGGGACCTATTATGCTCCTTTTTACAAGATGTAATGCAAGTCTCAGGTGTCCCCAGAATGTGTCTGAAGTTTCAGCTCAAAATACCCCACAGATCATTTATTATAGCATGCTGTAAATGCTCATTTTGAGTGGAAGCAAAAACATGCTGTTTTCGTGCATGTATCTTTAAATGCAAATGTGCTGCTGCTCCCCCGCCCCCTTTCCAGAAGAGGGCGGATCCTGTACAGCTCAATGCGCCTCAGAAACGAAAATCTTGGTTTTGATTATCATCTCTATCACAGTCACGCTCATGTGGCATTGCAGTTCTTCATCATTATGAAAGTTTATTATCTGCATGCGTTTTAAAGCCATAGCCTAAACTTCTGATATATGGTTTTCTGAGCGCACGCATCCGAAGCCTGTGCACAGAAAGCTGGATGTCAGACAGCGTGTCCCATGAGTATTAAACAAAGTTCTATTACACGTCTTATTGCGCTTAAAGGATTATTTCACTTCAAAATGATAATTTCCTGATATTTTACTCACCCCCATCTCATCCAAGATGTTCATGTCTTTCTTTCTTTAGTCGAAAAGAAATTAAGAGGAAAACATTCCAGGATTTTTCTCCCCATCACAGACTTCCATGACAACCAAAATGTTGAAGGTCCAAATCAATGCAGTTTCAAAGTGCTTCAAAGGCTCTGCGTGATCCCAGACGAGGAATAGGGTCTTATCTAGCGAAAAAACTGAATATACTTTTTAATCTAAATTGCTCATCTTGTGCGGCTCTGCTACGTGCCAATGATTGCGTAATCACGTCGAAAAGGTAAAACAACGATGTGGGACGATTGAGGATACATTACAACTTACTGAAACGTATAATGTTGTGTAATCGCTCAATCAGCGTTTCAACAGTGGAAAGACGTCAATAAAACAGCTTGTAAACAATGTCACGTAGCATTACACAGCTGGTTAGTTCACTAGAGAAGTCTTTTGCTAAATATATGCACTATATTAGCCTATATATTCATTATATTCTTCTTAACCTGTGATGTCTTGATTATTTAATGTATGTTTAAATTAATCTGTCATTAAAATGACAGCCACTGTGTATAAATGATAATATTTCAACAACGAATTGGAGTAAAAACATAATTAATAGTTATAATTTAATTCATTCAAGGACAGACACAATTTGTTCAGTAAACCACTGTTTAACAAAAAAAAAAAAGCTATTTTATATTTAGTTTTCTCTCCCCTGCTGTACCAAACCCGTACTGAACCGTGACTTCAAAACTGAGGTACGTACCGAACCGTCAGTTTTGCGTACCGTCACATCCCTATTATTTACAGAAAACATAAATAGGGACATATATTTCCATAAGTACACTCACATCACATCGACTTTCAAAAAGGGAGTTTGAGCACAAAAAAAAAAACTACAGAGACAAAAACTAGTTCTTACGATTTAATCCATGCATTTTGTTGCATTTTCTAATAAAGTTACAGTCCAAATGATGTGTAACTTTTGGGCCCTGGGTGTGGGCCTGGTGGGTGAGAGGTCAGGATACAGCAGCAGTCCATGTAGGAGTCATGAGGATACTAGCTCACTGTGGTAGTTCTGCTGGAAAGTACAGCTGCGGCAGAGACCAACTACCACCACAGTCCATCTCCATTAAAAAAGCCTCTCCAGACAAACCTCCAAACACTGAAGTAGAAAAATAAATAAAAGATTCATTAAGTCTCTGCACTCTCTCCACCAAACAAGGGCAGAGACTCAGGAAAAAGGTCAATTGAGATTAAATCCAACCTCAAAAGAACAGAGTAAAACAAAAGACAAAAGGCGGAACAATGTCCCCGGGGAAGCGCCAGGCCAAGACAGCTGCCCGGATGAACGTTGGAAGGTGGCCGTGTTAGCATTACTCATTTTGAACTTTACTTTAGCAAAAGAGAGGCACGAGAAGGCCAGAGGGATTGTGAGGTGGTCAAGGGACACTTGGCCATTTCCTATTTTGGCCCCTTCAGTGCTGAAGCCCAGAGCTGGGATCCTCCTCATTATGATAACAGCGCTGCCATTTCACAATGCTTTTCTTTGTGTCGCCTTCTAAGCCCATGGATTCAGTGCCCGTCCACAGCGCCAATCAACTGACAGTCACTCCCAATTTACAGGCGGAATCAAGTTTCCCACTGATGGTCCCCGGAGGCCATCGAGACGCTGGGAAAATCGATGGCCCTTTCCCATGCCGTTACAACACACAGTATGTCAACAGCTCTTATTGGACGTGGGTTGTGTACACGCTCCAATCCAGAGGGGGCGGTTTCAGTCGGCCAGGTTTAGATTAGTCTAACTTCCAAAATCTCTGAATATGAACGGACATAGTTTCCAAGACATATCATTTACTTTAGAGGGTATTTGCTCATATCGTGGGTCTCTAGCCTAGGCCTGCCACAAGACCTGTTGTTTTAACCAGTAATCTGTCTCTTATTAGTCATGCTCCCATGTGTTTACTTTTCACATGTAATCTCTAGCTTGCCTCGTCCTGCTGTTAACTAAACAAAACCTGAGAGGGGGGGACCCCTGTGCCTGCGGACAAGGCCTAATGGGTATAGAAATATCCGGGCCTTTGTGTCCGGCGTCCAGGCGTGATCATTCAGCTAACCCTGGGCTTTAAATATGCAGTTCCTGGTGACCATGGAGAGGCCTCCGCTCATTAGACAAAACATGCTAAAACACTCCACAGAGACAACACAAGCCAAGCCAAGCCTCAAAGACACAATACTACTTTATTGTGCAGGAAATTGCATCAAAATTACATGAAAATTTGTCTTTGGAATGCAGAGAATTCTTTTTTAAATTGCTGTTTTCGCAATGACATTTAAAAAGGTTCAAGCTATAATTTGCATACCATGTTCTCTTCACAACTTTTAAAGTAATGGCTCAAAGGCATCTGGAGGGGTACTGACACTATGGGCCCTCTCATACACCAAGCGCAATGCAACACCAGGCCCGACGCAAGTGTTTTTGCACATTTTAGCCAGACGCAGTTATCATTTTCACGTCCAGTGCCACGTTGTTTAAATAGCAAATGCACTCGCGCCCATCTGTTCGTTCATGCTGTGCTGGTCTGAAAACGGTGTGTTCAGGCGCATTTTTGGTGTGTTGCTATTTTGAGGCTGTGTCATTGACCAACAAAAACTTGGTCTATAACACAGTATTTTTTGTGTTAGTTAAAAGGAGCACCACAACACATGTACACTCTGCTTCTCACACACACAGGGACGCACAGCAGCACACAAACATTTTTAAATATTAAAAATAAAAGAATTCCTCTCTGGAGAAGCGTTCAGTCTTTCCGCTTGCAAATTCGCCATGGTGCAAGCGCAACTGGCTTTTAAAGGGAAAGGGAGATGAGACTCTGATTGATTTATTGCACATTATTAGACAATGTACAACCCTTTTGGACCATGCGCCTGACACACAGACCGTTTTTTCCATTGTTAAGCTAGCAAAAGTGGATTCGGACACGCCCTAAGTGCACCTGCGCCGTGTGCTTCAGACCATGCACTTAGATCGTTAAAAAAGGGCCCTTTGTCTTGAACAGACTGCTATGAGATTGATTTTATAGGTTTCATTTACACAAAATGGATATAAATCTAATCTTCAATTTCAAAAAGTTCTCTCTGAGTGATGATAATGCAGGGCTGTGAAACTTTGGTGCAAGTAAATGAAAAACATGAGGCCTGTGCTTTGATGACTGCGGTACAAACACAGGGCTCCAATTTCGGCGCGGGATTGCGGGTATTGCGCATAATTTGAATCAGTGCCGCAGGTCTCACACTTATAATGGGTGAAATTCCTGCAAATATTTATTCACTTTAGGCTGTATGAGTAAATGAATCCACACAGATTATAAAATCAAATCAGTAATTTTAAAAATGTATTTGATACATAATTTCACAAACAGCGTGACTGATTCAGCTGCGTGTTCTCTCGCTCTCTCAAAAAGCGCTAAACATGACCACATTGCATCTGCACAAGGCAAGTTTCAAGCGGCGATACCAGACTTATACGGCGATACATAGCTTTAACTGTAAGGAATCAGGATCAATAGCCTATGTATTTAATTTATACATGACAAAGACTTTCCAGTGTTATTTTACATTTGATTACTCTATTGTATCTTTATTCTATTGTATTTATTTGTGCTATTTTTTTTTACATTTAAAGATTGAAAACAAGCTTCCATGTGTTGTGTAAACTCTTGAGCACAAAATGACCCTATTGTAAAAAAACCCAAAAACAAATACAATGAGATAGCAAACATTTAGGTGAGACAAGTAAAAAAAAAAAAAAATCTGTGTTGGTGCTGTCCCTGGTCCAGAGAGAGCTCTTACAATCATTCATATGATCACAGAAGTACAGGGATTCAAGTTTATAGTTCAGATATAAATACTGATATTATATTATAATTATATATATATATATATATTTTATACACACACACACACTCACCTAAAGGATTATTAGGAACACCATACTAATTCTGTGTTTGACCCCCTTTCGCCTTCAGAACTGCCTTAATTCTACGTGGCATTGATTCAACAAGGTGCTGAAAGCATTCTTTAGAAATGTTGGCCCATATTGATAGGATAGCATCTTGCAGTTGATGGAGATTTGTGGGATGCACATCCAGGGCCACCACATCCCAAAGATGCTCTATTGGGTTGAGATCTGGTGACTGTGGGGGCCATTTTAGTACAGTGAACTCATTGTCATGTTCAAGAAACCAATTTGAAATGTTTTGAGCTTTGTGACATGGTGCATTATCCTGCTGGAAGTAGCCATCAGAGGATGGGTACATGGTGGTCATAAAGGGATGGACATGGTCAGAAACAATGCTCAGGTAGGCCGTGGCATTTAAACGATGCCCAATTGGCACTAAGGGGCCTAAAGTGTGCCAAGAAAACATCCCCCACACCATTACACCACCACCAACAGCCTGCACAGTGGTAACAAGGCATGATGGATCCATGTTCTCATTCTGTTTACGCCAAATTCTGACTCTACCATCTAAATGTCTCAACAGAAATCGAGACTCATCAGACCAGGCAACATTTTTCCAGTCTTCAACTGTCCAATTTTGGTGAGCTCGTGCAAATTGTAGCCTCTTTTTCCTATTTGTAGTGGAGATGAGTGGTACCCGGTGGGGTCTTCTGCTGTTGTAGCCCACCCGCCTCAAGGTTGTGCGTGTTGTGGCTTCCGAGGTATGCAGCAAAGCATTTGTGTTGTAACGAGTGGTTATTTCAGTCAAAGTTGCTCTTCTATCAGCTTGAATCAGTCGGCCCATTCTCCTCTGACCTCTAGCATCAACAAGGCATTTTCGCCCACAGGACTGCCGCATACTGGATGTTTTTCCCTTTTCACACCATTCTTTGTAAACTCTAGAAATGGTTGTGCGTGAAAATCCCAGTAACTGAGCAGATTGTGAAATACTCAGACCGGCCCGTCTGGCACCAACACCCATGCCACGCTCAAAATTGCTTAAATCACCTTTCTTTCCTATTCTGACATTCAGTTTGGAGTTCAGGAGATTGTCTTGACCAGGACCACAACCCTAAACGCATTGAAGCAACTGCCATGTGATTGGTTGATTAGATAATTGCATTAATGAGAAATTGAACAGGTGTTCCTAATAATCCTTTAGGTGAGTGTATAATATTATATAATATATATATATATATATATTTTTTTTTTATTTTTTTTTTTAATTATTATTATTATTATTATTTTTATTATTATTATTATACTGACGCGTATCCCCTACTTATAAAAAACAATGCCACAAAACAGGCAATTCATCCACCTCATCCAGGAGACCACAAGAGAAACTTTCAACACTGAGGTCTATTCATACCAAATTCAAGATAAAAATGTAAGACGAATGACAGCATATTGTTATTGTTATGAACAGCAAAATCATTTCTGTGAAATATGTGGCACTGATCGACAAACACATCTTCATCTGTCTATCAGATGACTGGCAAAACACAAACAGTTACAAGACGCAGATACAGCAAGCTCAAGATTCTGTCTAAGCAATTAAAATACAACAGCAAGGTCACAGCATTAATTAACTTTTTGAGCTGTTACCACAGTTATACAAAATGCTACACATTCTGGTAATACCCCTGATATATTATCTTCGGTGTGATTTCAAAAGACTGCTGCAATTCCTGTGAATTTTAATTCATTGAGCAATTAAGACAATTTAGTGTAAAAAGCACTGCTTCATTAATATACCTCTGTTCCGTGCCATTTATACATCTCAAAAGTTTCCTTGCACAGAATATTTGCATTAGGAGGGAACTTCACTCTGACAGAAAAGCGTGTTCTAGGGCAGAAAATACTACATGCTAAATTTAACCTCTATAAGGTGAAGCGCAAGACTGCCGTTTTAAAAAGTGTCAGATTTCACACGCAAACGCCACCGAGTCACTCCCTCAGCGTACGTTTAGAACATCACAGACGAACATACACCCTAGATCTTTATTTTAACCTGTCACAGTCTCCCACGAGAGAGGCTATATTTACCACAATGAAGCTCCAGAAGACCTCATGACTTTTTGGGAGTCTTCTTACAAGCATGAGCTTGTCGAGGGTATATTTCCAACCGGAACAATAGCATTTAAGAGCGTGTTTGAGAGCAAACGTTTGAGGAGCTCCAGCTCAGCACTGAAGTCATTTTGGCTCCAGATGTTGGTCGGTACATAATTCGAGGGGCGGCCTGGAAAGGTCAGTTTGAGAGATGACTCACATGCTCTTTATAGGGCATGAATGAAACATTAGATACTTCAAACTTTTAATTTAATCCTCAAGAGCTGATCAAAATTCAAGATGAAACAGCTGCAATTTATTTAGATTTTTTTTTAAATACCCACTGTAAAAGGACACATTTTTATTGTAAAAAACTACCATTTGTAAAAACTCTTATTTTGTTAACAGTTAGCTCCCTTACTATACAAAGGGGGGGGGAAATATAATCTTACATTACAGTAAAATACTGTTAGAAGTAAAAGAACAAACCTCAATTTACAGTGAAAATCCATAAATCCATCACTTTCCCAGAATTCCCTGTCACTTCACATTTGATGGTTTTTCATTTTAATAATTGTGTTTCTTCTTAGTTTTCTCTGCCTTTTCATTTCAAATTTGCGATCACGTGTACTCTATGTATAAGGAGCAGTGGTACTGATGGCACATTTTACAAGATGCGTCTCTGATGCTCAGGATCTGTTGCACACCAAATCCTCCGCCATCAACACTCAGTCATCTTATCTCTCCTTATTCTCGTCACGCGATCAGTGAAATCTGACAGTGAATGTGAATCTGCAGCTCGTGCTGTATAGAGCAGAGCAGGCACTTTCAGTTTATAAATGTAGCGTCTGTTGTCCACTTAAACCTACTGGTGGGAATAACGGTACCTCATGATACTGATAAGTTCACAATACAGCAATTCTGTGATAATCAATATATCTACACAATCCTATAATGATACATCGTGATATTTGTCTAACTATGAAAACAAAATGCCTGTGAAAAGGTTAAGTGCAGGTTTTTCAGACTTTGGACTTAAACATGGCTGGGGCATTTATTATTTGACTCACGCTGCTGTCTGCCATCCCGTTAAAAACCAATTTTTCTTAGGCTAGTTAACTTATGTTCACGTTTCCCTCGTTCATGTGCTGAGCGCCACCTTGAGGAGCCATGAAGTAGCGAAGCTGGGAGCAGGGAAACCTATTTAGAGCGCCTTATTTTATCAAATAAAACAATTTTAACCTTCAATATATTACATTAACGTAGTACCAACTAGGGAAGGTCATATCGACTGTTTAACCGTTAACCGAAAGGAAGAATTTTGACTGTTTAAAAGGCATTTAAAAATTTTTTTTTTTTTTACTTTTTTTATAGTTTGCTGCATGGTTAAAGAAAAATATGCTCTATATATATTATATATATGTGCCTAGGCTACAGACATATTTAGCAAAATGAAACGCATGAAAAGAAGTAGGCCTACTGTGTGGGACCATTTCGACAGAAAGTGCGATGAAGTTACTTGCAAAATATGCTACGTGGTATTAAAATACAGCAGTAGTAACAAGCTCTTGACTGGCGGAAAGCAAATGAAAGGCGCTTCCCCTGGCCACTCTAGCGAGGCGTTATCTCTGTATTCCCGGGACGTCAGTGCCATCTGAGAGCGCGTTTTCTGCTGCGGGTTTAACTGTCAACAGGCTGCGCTCCAGTCTAACCCCATATCACGTAGACATGTTACTTTTTAAAAACAAACATTGTAAAAAAAAATCAGACAAGGTGTGGATTGAGGTAGGCATGCTATGTTTATTTGACAAAAAAAAAAACTATGCTGGTTCTTCAAAGCTTCAAACGGATTCAGTGTCTTTTCGTTTTGTCATCTTCATTTGTTAATTATTTAAGTGAAAAATATTTAGTGTAGAGGCCTATTTGGTTTTTTATTTATATTATTTTATTCAGTTTTTCTCTGATGTCAGAAACGCTGCAGGTGCATGAAAACTTGATAGGCTAATGTGTGAATCCAGGTTCTGTATGCTGCTGTTTGCTCATTAATAAATCTGTGAAAAAATTTTTTTTGTCTTTTTAACGGGTCACAGACACTCGTCAACTGTATTTTTATTTAATGCCACTGCCAATTCAATATTATAATCTTATCAGTTAACGGTTAATATTCGGATAATAAGCACCGGTTGTCGGTCAGGAAAATTAACCAAAATGAGCATCCCTAGTACCAACTAACTCCCTCTATAGTTACAGCATTAGCCGAGTAGATTTTTTGAGAAGATTTACCATGTACTATACCTGATAGACATCTAAATTAATCGATTAAGCCCTAACATACACACAATACAGCCCTCTACAATGCGAGTAAATCACTCGCATATGCGACCAAATTTCACAAGAGGCAACTAAAAATTTATTTAATTAGACAATGGCTTGTAAATTGTACGATTGCAGTCGCCTGTAATTAATTAGAGGCAAAAAAGATATAATAGAAAGATATAATTTCATTGCTCAGCTTTACACACCGTGGCTTGGCTGAGAGCACCCTGTCGCTTTCTCTCACACACGCGCGCGCGCTCGCCATGAGAGAAACCAGTGTTAACCAGTGCTGCGTCGTCATTAAAGTTTACCATTTGCACACATTTTTAAGCCCTGCCAATTTAAACATTCAAGCGCAAGGCGCGAAAGATAACTCGTGCACGCTGTGTGAGATATTGTGCGCAAACTGCACACCCTGAAACGTGCTCCCAGAAAACAGCATGTGAATACTGAATTAAGCTCTCCTCTTCTCTTCTTGCACTTGAACGGACAATTTCACACAAAATGATGTCATGATGATAGTAGGATATGTCTTACGTGAACATAAACTGTGGAGAAAGAAAACGCATATGTAACAGTATCAGTGTAGTGGGTCCGTGCATTGTGTCTTAAAGTGACAGCAGCCTAATATTCCTGCTTGCCTGTGTTTTTAATGTTAATCAAACAACAAAAGACTCACTCAAAAATCACTTGCTGCTCTTGACTGAATAAGTTTTGTAACTTTAATAAGGATTCATCTATATTTAATTTATACAGTGAAGAATATTCAGTGTTATTTTACATTTAATTACTTTTTTCAATTTCAGTATCTCATCTACCTAATCTGTATAACTACTGTTAGATTTACCTGAAAAACACTGTTTATTTAATTTGCAGCTTTGTTCTATTGTGTTTATTTGCGCTACTGCTTGTAGTTTGATTATTTGTTATTTTATTACAGACTTTTTACTTAACTTTAATAGTGTCTGAAATGTATATTTATGTAGAATTTTGTCATTTGCATTGTTCTTGCATTTCATGTAAAATGTACTATAGCCCATGGGGACTCGAGCGTCAGTGTGTCCGTAGAGGGCTGCAATATTTACAATAAGATCCACAAATACATCCTTTATGTCCAGAATCACTTTTTTGATCCTAACATAACTGCATTTAACCTCATGCTCTTGTTTTACCAGATGAAAGGCCTGTGACATTCTCTTTTCTAGAGGTAGTATCTTCTCCAGCATTGGACCAGCCATCTATGCGTAACGAGAATGGTCAAACCCCGCCACATCCGCTGGAAACGTAAACAAATTAATTACGATTCTGTGGGCTGGGAACATCTAATGGGACCACACCAACTGTGTCAAGCGCACAGGAAACTCCATCCCCACCTCGGGCACACCGACCAGACAACGATGGAAACCCCCCCCCCGGCTCTTTCACAATGCCAAGCTCCAGTTGCAAATCTGCTAAGATATATTAAGAAATTCAGTCCACATTCACAAATCACATAACAAATGACTACTGTAATAGATCAAATCCAAAACTACTGCTCAAGAAGCCACCACAGCACTATATTTGTATATCTTTACAGGTTGTATTCTCTTTCAGTCAGAAAGCTTACATATACCAAACTTTATGGTTTTATACTTATATATTCTGAAGATTTTTACAGAGGGGTTTGTTCAGATATCATTTGCCTGATTTTATACTTTATGCATTTTATTCCTATAAATATCCTGATTTTTTTTTCTGGCTGTTTTCTGATTTATGGCAAAAAAAAAGATATCCAAAATCTCTTCTCCGGCAAAGACTTTTGACTCCTATATGCGGGAAAGGTACATGATCCAAGCGCCCAAAACATGAGAATTGTTTATTTTAAGCTTCAAGCTAATGCATTATAGCATTTAACAAATCGGAATTCGAGGGGCGGAAATCAGAATCGGAAAATTGGAAGATTGGAATATATTCATATTAATCCATGTTTAATTAGACAATGCCTCATTATCAAATTTACACCTGACATTTCAGAAAACTTGTAATACAAAACTGTTTGCAATTCTTAACGTAATCAATCAACTGGGGATGTATGGTGATATCGATTAGTTATTTTTGTTTATTATGTTCTTAATTAGGGCTACAACTAACGATTATTTTGATAATCAATTAGTTGGCCGATTATTTTTTCGATTAATTGATTAATCAGATTTTTAAAACAATTTTTTACTGACAAAACACACTATACCACATCCAGCCCAATGCGGTCATTCAAGCAAACGTAGTTACTACGCAAAAGGACAGTTTAAATCCTTTTAAAATTACATTAAAGAAAAACTAAAACACAAAAAACACAAACTCAGTGTTAGAAGATAAGAGGAATGTTCTGCAGGAACACACATCCGCTATGGACAGAAACCTGTTACTGTCATTTCTTTATCCTGTAGAAACATCTTACATTTATATTGAATTACACGTCGTCATCCTTTACAGTTAATACTCTCATACTTGTATTACATGTTGCCTTTTAAACCTAAATTTAGCGTACAACAGCAGATATTTCAGCTAAATGAATGCTTTTGCGCTGAATATTAATCGTCTCCCTCTCTACTGTGTTCTGTCTGTTTTACGCGAATGCGCGCGAAGAGTTTAAAAACACTCACCACATGGATCATAGATCAGATACAGACTGGAGCGAGCGCGTTACAAATTTTTATGGACACATTTCATATGCTCTAGTGCTCTAAACATGAACCAGCACCGTGTATGCACACATAATTAATCACGTCTTCTTCAAATTAAATATATGCAAATAAGGACACTGATACAGCCGTACGTCTGATCATGACAGCGATGACACGGTGGATTATTCTAATACAGACAAAGACAATGATGTAGGCCGAAAATTCAAAGAAGAATGGGCAAAAAAGTAACTATGCCTTTATTCTTTCTGTGTTAAACTGACGTGTGTCTTTTGTTCAGAGACTATAGTGCTCTTAAATGTATTGACATTGTTATTAGAAACGTTTCTCCCTCGTTTTGGCAGTTTGTTGTTATATAGGGTTAGATTTTTAAAATGCATAAGGTGCCCTCAACTTTTTCTCTCTCCGTGGTCATATTTTAATATTCATATCTGTAAATGTTTTTGCAGACCTGTAATCTGCAGGCCTTGTGTTTTATTGGTTGTCGTCTCCCCACAGCATCATTTTGTAGGGCTTTGCAAACCTGTATTAATTCTAGTGCGAAATGTTTTTACAACATTCTCTCATCATGACAGTAAAATAGGGCATTCTAAGTCAATATACTGCAGTATTTCCTTTCTCAATCAGTAGAACATCCCCAGTCATGCATGGGGAAAAAAATACCGTCATATACCGCAAAACCGGTATAATTTTGAAAAATACCATGATATACATTTTTGGTCATACCGCCCAGCACTAGCTGAGGACACACATGCATCTGTCAAATCACAAGACAGGATTTGTTAAATGCTATAATGCATTAGCTTGAAGCTTAAAATAAACAATTCTCATGTTTTGGGCGCTTGGATCATGTACCTTTCCCGCAGCAGCTCACTCTGTTCCCACTCCACTATTTTTAGATGCATTTTGTCCATAGAAATGCGTTATTCAGTGCTGTAATTTGGCGGCAGACCCAACTAATCGATAATGAGAATCGTTGTCGATGATTTTCATTATCGATTATTATCAATTTTATCGACTAGTTGTTGCAGCCCTATAATTAATTCACCAAGGGTGTCTTGACTTGATTTTTTGGAAATCATCTCAAACAAGCATTAAGCATTACTTGAAAAACTAACTAATGCATGCCAGGTTCAGATTGCACAATATGTTGGTCTGTTACGATAGTCACTGTGTCAGATTATGCAATTCTGACTCCTAAATTCTTGTCATGGACAAGAAACAATGTTAGACCACACGTTGCTTCCCAACCAAACATTGCTTGCTGTCTTTACTCTTTAACAATGTGCGTGATGATGTCATCAAGAAGGCGGAACTAGCGTAAACACACAATGGCTACCGAAGCAGCGTGTTTTGTACTGGCTGTCTTGTCATCAGAAAAGCCCAAAAAAAGAAAGAAACAGTGGACATGTTCCTGGATTGCACAAAGAGGTATTGTTCCCATCGAGCCACAAAACTTTCCTCCATTACATAATTCCACCGTAGCAGCACCAAGACCATTGTCTCGCTTTCGTTTCGCCATGTTTGAAAGCGGTGTACGGAAGAGCTTCTGTGCTCCTATTGGTCACACAGGTGGGACAGAACCCGTCGTGGAGGCTTGGAAAAAAAAAAAAAACTAAACATGCTAGTCTTTCTGTCGGGATGTCATGAAGTTATTCATTATGACACACTAGATGAGATAAAACTATTTATTCTTCTAGACACCATTACCTGGTAGAAATTTGTCAACCGGTAGAGATTTTGGACTATCGTCTCTGTGACGTTGCTGTGCTGTGTGGTCACGAAAGCTTATCGTTTTGCATGTGTTTTTAAGCGTTT
Source organism: Rhinogobio ventralis (assembly GCA_039654625.1). Taxonomy (NCBI): domain Eukaryota; kingdom Metazoa; phylum Chordata; class Actinopteri; order Cypriniformes; family Gobionidae; genus Rhinogobio; species Rhinogobio ventralis. Next base: position 19,070,506 of record CM077215.1, on the reverse strand, counting down.
TATTTTAAACTGTTAAAGAGCAATTAGCAGCGAAATGTCTCATTTCAGTATATGCGCACACTGTCTGAGAGATGCGCAACATGAAGTAGTGAAGCATGTGAGAAGTGAACTGAAGGCCTTTTGCCGCTTAATTGGTAGAGCTGCACAATTCTGGACAAATTGAGAATCACAATATTTTTTTGTTTAAATTTTTTTTTTTTAATTCTCCCACGAGTCTGAAGAAAAAACCATTAGACAACTAAACAAAATAACACAATTTACTAGAGGTTCTGACTATTTTAATTGCTCCAGTCTTTTTAAAAATACATTCATTTGAACAAAATAATTAAAAGAAAATAATTTGAATGAAGGAGTCATGTCTCATTCATCAAGACTTTATTATTGGATGAATCAGCTTTTGTGAATGAATGATTCAAAGACAAACACTTTTTTTTTACTTAACTAAAACTAAAAAGTTGTCACCTGTCGCCACCTCCTGGAGTAATAAGCGATGACTTGTACGTATTAATACATACAAGTGTCAAAACAATTTCAAAAAGGTGATTTGATATCAATGTTCATACCCAAACTATGAACTTTTATCCCAGTACATGTTTGTAACAAATAACGAAAAGTGTGGTTGAAAAGACTGTGAAGCTGCTTATCTGTACATTTACATTTACTCTCTCTCCGGATCAGCATGTGAATGTTGCAGTGTGATGGTCGTACTTTAAAACAGTAACCAAAGTCCCTAAAGTGCTTGGTTTAAAGCCTGTTTCACATCAGAAGCGTCAGCAGAGCAGCGCGTGTTTTCGCTGCCCATATCAATGAATGAGAGTGTTTACATCGGGAGCATGACGGCCGACTCTCTCATTCATTAACATGGGTCGCAACAAAATATGTGCTGCTCGCGCTCCTCTGATGCTTTTGACGTGAAACAGCCATGGTAATAGACAAAGCGGAATCGTTGTCATTTAGAAATAAGATTGCGTGGATGTTTGAATCGAGAACGCAATCTTTTAACGATTAATCGTGCCGCTCTACTAATTGGGCTTGAACAGTTAAATACTTAAGTGAACGCTGAGTTGAGAATGAAAACACACAAGTATTGGATCCGTGCAGTCCGTCTTAAAGTGACAGCATTCAAATTTACCTGCTGTTGTTATTAATGCTAATCAAACAACAAAAATAGAGAAAAATCTCTCACTGCTCTTGACTGCATCACTTTTGCAACAATGAGTATAAATGTATATTTCATTTATGTAAAGAGTAAAGACTATGGATTGTTTTAAGTTACTTTATACATTTTATGCAGCATTTCTAGTGCTTGAAGTTTTTCAAGTATAGGTTTCATTTCTTTGCTCTTTATTTATCAGTTAACTTGTCTTGAGTAAGCTTGAGAGTTTAAGGCTAGTATTACACTGTAAACCCTAACACTCAAAATAATTAATTGGTTTGAGTAGAGCCAACTCAAATTAAACAAATTAGTTCAAAGAAATGAACTTTTATGAGTATTTAGAGTTATTATGAGTATTTATTACACATACAGATAGATAGATGGATAGATAGATAGATAGATATATCTATATATATATATAAAAATTAGCTTACTCAAATATTTCAAGTTCAGAGCAATTAAAATGTATGATTACAAAATAAAAATCTGCAAGTTTTGCTTACTTAAACTTTAAATTTCTTAACTGCCAACTTATTTGGGTTTACAGTGGTTTTTTTTTTAATGATATTAAAAATGGTGATAAGAATTATGAAATTTTAATGGTATCAATTTTGATATCGTAAAAAACCTTAAAGCAAAAATAACTATCAGGAATTCAGGATATATATCGTTGTCGTGAAATAAAATTACTCATATCACCCACCCCTAGACCCAATGTACTAGAGGTGAAATGTGTCTCTCTTTTTTTTTTTAAGTATTAAATACACCTGTCCCACTAAGTCAGCCAGGCTGATTCCCATGAAAAGTCCGAACACTGTGACTCTGAAAACTATCAAAACATTACTCTGTTTGTTTGAGAATCCCAACCAGCCAGACACAGCAACATCAGCTCAACCAAGAGTGAGAGGCAGAAGCATTCAATTCAAATTGAAACACCAATGTTTGGAAAACCAGTTTGAAAAAGAAAAAAACCATAAGAGATTCCACTTCACTTTTTTTCAGCAGTTCCTTTAACAACTCAAGGAACGTTGAAAGGAAACTGCTTTGATCTCTCAGCAAAAACAGTACAAGTATGATGAGCTGTCTTAGTCAAGCAGGAGAACATCTGCTTCAACACCTGTTGTTCTCATCAGGACTGTTTCTGCCTCCACCGTTCACTCCATTAACAAGCACACATGAACTCACAATGTCTGACGCTCCTATTCTCACCTGAGGGGAAACAGCAGTAAATGAATAAGCTCAATGACGTAAAACAAGGTTTGGAATCACAGCCTGTGAATCCCTGCATGGCTTATAAACACGCAAGGGAAAGACAACAAAACGGTCTCATTAGAAGTCTCTATAAAAAAGACACTTTTGTCATATATGGGTTTTAATATCAATCTCAAAATTAATATGCAGAAACCCCTGGATACACTTGTGACTAGTTATTTATAAAGAAAATAATAATAATAATACATGAAACAATCATTCTTTATACAAAATCTCATGTAAACATTCTGTGTGTGCTCAGATGAGACTTTAATAACTCAACTATTCTCCTGGAAAACAGAGCTCACAAAGGCATGCAGGTTTTTTCCAGCAGATTCTTTAGGTTTCAGCTCCATTCATCTTTCATTATCTTTACAGTCTCAAAGCCTGCAGCTCATATTGCATCAAATCCTGCGCTCGCAGTCTTCTTTCTGAAAACAACTGCCATTCAACCTGCACACGCTGAACTTTCTCACATGATAATATTCACACATCATCATCATCATCATCATCATCATCACTGAGCTGAGTCGCACGACTTTTCAACACCATACTCAAATATGAACTGAATGCGAACAATTATTACACTGCAACACTATCTATTTGTGTCTGTAGATTTCAATTAAAATACATAAAAGGCATTTTCACAAAATGGGTTTTCTCAGAAATCCCAACTACAGCTCTTACAAACACCAAACTTTATAGTTTTATTCCTAGTTATATTCTGAAGGGTTTTACAGAGGGCTATGTTCATATATCATTTGCCTGATATTATACTTTATACATTTTATTCCTAAAAACATTTTTCTGGGTTGACAATATTTTCAGATTTATGGAGTATGAAAATAGGTCTAACCTAAAGACTCAACACCACACTCAAATATGAACTGAATATACACAACATCAGAAACACAAATATCATAGAAATACAAATATCATACATCACAATTGTCGCACAGGAGAATAACTGACAAATGTGATACAATCAAAGGGGGAAACATACTTGCAGATGTTTGTTCGCCAGTGACTGTTTTCAAATAACTATTTCGAAACCATGTTGTGGGCATCAGAATAACTCTAAATCAATCTAAACTTGCACTTTAAAAGCGTTCGTTCAGTAGGTCAGCAAAGATAAATAAACCGTCTTTCTAAAGGTCTTTTTTTAAATCACTTGCATTATGACTGTCACTTGGATGAAGATTGTATCAGATCTTTTCATACTTGCAACATATATCCTTAATATTTCATACACACAGGAAGAGGATCTCTGTCCGACAGAAGTTTAGATATATCGCTAATCATTCAAGTTTGTAACGTTTCCCCAAACGCATGTGCGACAGAAACCCGTTTGAAGCAGTTTTGTAGTTATTTTTACCTGTTGTGTGAAGCGTTCACGTCCACAGCAGCAGCAGCTGCTCCATGTTCAGCGCTCGGACTCTCACTGCTGCCCTTTAAAGAGCTTTTCATCCATTCCTGAGCACTATCGCACAGATTATTGCTTGTTTTGTCACCGAGACTCTGCTGCAGTAAGGCGGTCTGGATCGAGCCGGGACCGGACACCGTCAGGAAGTGCAGCGCTGCAGTCCCGCTCTCGCATTTATCCAGATCCACACTTCTCACCTTCCGCCTCCACTGAGAACTCTCCCCCGCATTCCTCTTCACTTTCCCGCTGCTGTTTGACAGAGTGGAGCCGCTGGAACTACCCTGAAGTCCGTTCCCGACGTTTGTGCCGCTACTGGGGTCTAATAATCCGCCTAACGACGACGTCCGGCTCCCCGCCGTCGCCATTTTCTGTCCTGAATTTTTGCCACTTAATAGATTCTATGAGAGAGGGAGTGGCGGGAATTTGGGGGAGGATGAGAGGGAGTGGCTTCCGGATAGATGGGAGGGGCCATCTGCAATGTGGGAGAGGCCAAGGGATCCCTTTTGGGAACCTACGTGCACGGTGTCATACAACTTAAAGGAATAGTTCACCCGAAAATGACAATTATCCCATAATTTACTCACCCTCAAGCCATCCTAGGTGAATATGACTTTCTTCTTTCAGCCAAACACAATCAGAGTTATATAAAAATATCCTGGTTCATCCAAGCTTTATAATGGGAGTAAATGGTACCTTGTTTTTTGAAGCCTAAAAAAAGCACATTCATCATAAAAATAATCCGTACGGCTCCAGGGGGTTCTGAAAGACCTACTGAAGTAAAGCCATGCATTTTTGAAAGAAAAATTTCCATATTTATAACTTTATAAACTATAATCACTGGCTTCCGGTAACGGCCGTACGCAAGTCGAGTCCTGCGGATGAGTGACCTCTGATCCGACGTATGATGTATTGACGGATGCGGAAGCGCAGAATATAGAGCGAAACAAAACACCGGTCACAAATTAGAAGTCTAAAACGAGAATTTTTAAAGAGAAATGTCAGAGGAGTTTGAGTTTGTTGCCCAGCCCTATTAGCTTGAACTGCGAGAGGCGTCTACTCTCACCTAAGCTTACACTACTCTTTCATCCTACGTCATGCTAGGTCACCACCAGAACTAGACTCATAGACGGCCGTTGCCCGTAAGCCAGTGATTATAGTTTATAAAGTTATAAATATGGATATTTTTCTTACAAAAATGTGTCGCTTCGCTTCAGAAGGCCTTTATTAACCCCCTGGAGCCGTGTGGAGTACTTTTATGATGGATGGATACACTTTTTTTTGGGTACCAGGGTACAATTCACTCCCATTATAAAGCTAGGAAGAGCCAGGATATTTTTTAATATAACTGTGTTTGGCTGAAAGAAGAATGTCATATACACCTAGGATGGCTTGAGGGTGAGTCAAATATGGGATCATTTTTATTTCTGGGTGAACTATCCTTTTAAAGGTGTCATATCATAAGAGATTGAGATGAAAGTTGAAAACTACACTAACTTATTTTTTTACTTTCAAACCAATTTTCACTCAGAAATTTCACCAATAATTACAAAAAAAGGCAAGTAACACATTGAAGTAACCATGAAATCTTAAAATTAAAAAGACTAAATTAGCATTTTCTAGTAAAATGTACACTCTTAAAAGTAGAGGTTAAAAATACAGGATCAATGGTGAAGAACCTTTAACATTCTTTTTTTTTTTTATTCCACAAAAGGTTTTTAAGTGGAAAAGGGTTTAGTTCTTAAGAACTTTAGAATGTTCTTCACACTAAGGAAAAAATGGTTCTTTGAAGAACTGTTGACTGAAAGGTTCTTTGGGGAATAGAAAATGTTCTATTGATGTATTGATGCTATAAACACCCATTTGGAACCTTCATTTTTAAGAGTGTACTTCAATAATCTTTGTTTTATTTACAACTTCGAAAAGTTTTTTTTGTTTTACAGTATATTAAAAAACATACTGTAACATATTGTTAAATTATAAATGTTAGATTATGTCCATTACTTGTCTAGCGACCTGTCTATGTTTATGCTGAAATACAATAAAATAATAGTTCGTATTTTTAAAAACATATATCGCGTGTCATTATGTGTAGTGAGTTGGCTCACATGCTACTGGTTACTACGATTTACATTAAGGCCAAAGTATACTTCGCTTTTTACGCGTAGCCTACACAAGGGTCAGCGTACAGTGCACGTGACGCGAATTTCATCATCAGAAGAGTACGCGAGTACTGAACGCGCACCGTCTGAACGTGCGTACTTTGTACATTGCATATGCGCATTTAATTTTTTTGTTTTGCAGTATTAACATGGGTTGTAACTCGTGGCGAGAGATTACTCAAAACTGCGCATGCGTCGAACGCCTGTGTACACGTTCGAGCCAAACGAAGTATAGCCTACTTTGCAAGGCTGTGCGTTCGACTGTGCGCATAGGCTCGCGTACGCGTAAAAAAACAAAGTATACTTTCGGCTTTACATTACTACGATTAGCTACCCACTTAAAGGCACAATATGTTTCACCACTAGAGGTCGCTTATTCAAAACAATAACATAGGTGTAGCTTGATGACGCCATGAATGAGTGTGGAATCATGGGAGTTGTAGTCTTCACCTCCACAGCCGACGGAAAAGAAATCAGACGGGGCAGAAATCATGTTCATCAGTAAGCTAATCTATTAAAGTTTTATTAACGTTACAGTGGGGTTAGGGTTAGGCTCTGCTAGGGTTAACCCTAACCCTAAGGCCGAGAGCCTTACGAAAATGAACGCTTAGGCTACATGCCACAGTCGGCCACTGCCACTCCTTTTGTTTTGTTTTGTTTTGTTTTGTTTTGTTTATGCTTATGTTTATTTTACAATTAAAGTTACGTTTAACGTTCGCCTCCTTCTTCCCTGAACTTGAACTTTCTTAGTTACGTTTGATCACTCTCACATTATTTGATTTCATTCTAATGAAAGTGTTGAATTACAATGTCACTTTATCTGACGAATTAAAATTGTGGGGTAACGCAGCGCTGTTTAACTTGGTCAAAAAAATCATACTAAAATACATTTGAGTTTATTTATAGTTATGTTACAACGTTATTCTGTGTGTTTGCTCAGTGGCTGATATGAGACACTTGTTGCACACGGCAGTAAGCTAGATCGATATTAGAATAGCATATTAATAAAAGCTGCAAGACTAAATGACATGCAATTAATATTGTATGGCAGAGAAAATATGCTTTATTACTGTTGCTACAAGTAAAGTTTTCTCTGGTTGTGCTATGTTAGCCACTAGACAGAATAGTGTTGTCTCTGAGGCATGGTACAAACTCACGGTAAATCTAGAGATTCAAGCAATAACTCTAGCCATGTTGAGCTATATAACAATGATTAGTTTTCTGTTGATAAATGTATTCATACAGTTGCTCGCCTGTCTAATAAAACACAATATATTAAAGCATATTTGGTGTTTCCATGGTTTCTTCGGAAGTAAAACCAGAAATTAAGGATGGCCTAAGTGGCCTTTTAAAAGTGTAAATTAATGTGTTAAGAAATATAGTCAGTCTCTTTAAAGGAGTAGTTCACTTTAAAAATGAAAATTACCCCATGATTTACTCACCCTCAAGCCATCCTATGTGTATATGACTTTATTTTTTCTGATGAACACAATCTGACGCTTCCAAGCTTTATAATGGCAGTGACGGGGTCCATTGGGTTTGAAGCTCAAAAAAGTGCATCCATCCCTCATAAACCTACTCCACACGACTTCCGTATTAAACTTACGAAAAAAGCATACCTGGCACAACGTATGGTGTCGGATGTAGCGTAAGCGCTTTGAACTGCGAGAGACGTTACACATTCTGCGTAAGTTGAATACAGAAGGCGGTCTGGCGGAAGCTAGATATTTTACTTTATAAATTTTTAAATATGGATATTTTTCTACCAAACCCCATCGATTCGCTTCAGAAAGCCTTTATTAACCCGTTTATGGAGTACGTTTATGATGGATGGATGCATTTTTTGAGCTTCAAACTCAATGGACCCCGTGACATTATAAAGCTGGGAAGCATACTTATTAATATACCTCAGATTGTGTTCATCAGAAAGAAGAAAGTCATATACACCTAGGATGGCTTGAGGCATGAGTTAATCATGGGGTAATTTTCATTTTAAAATAAACTACTCCTTTAAGTACACTTAGGTGGCCATATATTTAATTAATATTATATTATTTTCACAGAATGTGGCTGTACAAAGCGCACGACACAGGATTATATCACACAAACAGTCTTTAATCCAAAAATTCAACAGATCACAGTAGCTTAAGAACACAGGAGACAATAAAACAACCACTTTACATTGACGAGACTGGACAAAGAACTGAACACAATAGGGAGTATAAATACACAACCAAATAAGGGAACTAATGAGTTAAAGAACAACAGGTGAACTGAATCAAACTGAAACATACTTGGAAAGTAGACAGGAACAGAAACAAGCACAAAGAACAAAACATAATCATGACAGTTATCTGCAAGTACAGTTTTTTTCACATTCAATAAATGAAGACATCTTTTTCACAGAAGGATTATTTTAATGACAAAGACATTAAAAATGCCACCTCATGGAATGAACCATATTTTGAAGATAAATGTATATGTATTAAACCTCAAACAGAATCCCTCTTTTTCTTCTGGGTTTAAAATTGATCGTACGTGTTTGAACTGCAAGCAGCCCAGATCAAGAGAGCGGAAAATCACTTAAACTGCAATCAGCAAATCCCTGAATCAGCAAAAATGTGTTTTTTAAAGCAGAAGTCCAGTGGTTCAGCCTTCTGTTGGTTGAATACAAGTAAGCAGAGTATTCGTTTAGGGGGAGGGCTGCTAGAGGAAGCAATTTCCTGTTAAAGTAGATCCACTTCAGCAGTAAGTGCTATTCTTAGCCAGTAAGGCTTCCTGCAGATTCTGTATTTCCTGCTTACGTTGACCATGACACAAAGTATTTTTGCCCCAACTTGTAATGTCAGCACTACTCAATGCAGTTTAATCCCAAACTAGAATTAAACAAAATGAGTAAAACAAATGACAGAAGGAAAAATTAAGCATAACAGCTCTTTTAGAGAAAAAACGAATGAAAAATAGTTTGCACTGAATTACATAGAAAACTGGTAGGAATTATTAGGCCTGTTTTAAAAGGTTACATTAATAATATTTAAATTTTTCTGATTTTTATTGAAAGTTACAGATTATGTGGCCTCTTTCATGGTAAGAGAGAGATTAAAGAAAATGTTGCTTGTCCAGGTAAAATAAAAAAATAAAACAAGACAAAAGACTTCCTGGACGTCCCACAGTAACAAACGACTCGTATGCAAACAAAGAGCTGGCTTGACTGCCATGGTGATCAAATTTTTCGAAGCAGGTTCCTTAACAGCTTTGCTCAAAGGTTTATGCAAGATTTCTGCAGTCATGCACAGTAACATACATACAACTATAAATATATTCCAAGTCTTCTGAAGCCATATAATAGCTTCATGTGACGAAAATAGCAATATTTAATTGAAATCTTCCCCTCTGCTGTAGCTCCCAAAGTTAATTTGCATTTGGGCTATTCAGAAATGATGACATATGTAAAATGTGAATATGCAGAAGTGCAAATGACCTTTGAAAGCTACTGCAGAGGGAAAGATAGTGGCACTGGGCACTGATTTACTTGCTTATTGGTGTCAATTTATATTGTTAAAGTCGGAATTAAATAAAACACTATTTATTTTCTTAATGCATCATAATCTTATTGTGAACAAGTCATCTGTTCATTTAATGCGTAAATTTGTAATCAAAATGTAATAACTCGCTCTTCCTGTGATATGACTCTGCTGATTTATGTGAGGTTTGCTGCAGTTCAACCAATCACATTCAAATGTGCCTCAGTTTTAATATGCAACACTCACTTTTCACAATTCGATCAAAAACTAATGTATAAAAGTCCTGACCTATATATTTTGTTTCCCTCTTCGAAAACTGATTCATTTGATTAGCTGATAATAAAGTATAAACTCTAGAGTCTTCTTATTCTCATTTTGAATGTACATGATTTTCATAATGCTTTTCAAAAGTACAATTTATTTCTTTAGGGTTAACTTTTTCATTAATACTACTGAGTGCACCTAAAAGTATGACTGAAAGGCCTGGTTTCACAGACAGGGTTTAGATTAAGCCAGGATTAGGCCTTAGTTCAATTAGGACATTTAAAGGCATAATATGTAGTTTTTTGCCGCTAGAGGTCGCCTATTCAAAACAAAGGCGTAGCTTGATGACGACAAGATTGAGCGCAGAATTGTCGTCATCAAGGTTGTCGTCTTCACCTCACAGCCGGTGAAAACGAATCGGGACACGACTCAGGCAGAAATCATGTTCATGGATGAGATTATTAACGTTACTGTAGTATGAAGCAGAGCAGGGCCGAGTGCTGTGGGAGCTGAACGAGGCCGCTGAAGCGATTGCTAATGAGAGACGAGCGTGACACACGGCTTGACAGCAACTGAACTTTTATTATGCCACAGTCGCTGCTTCTGCTTCTTCTGGTCAAGCATATGTGGGGTAACGCAGCGCTGTTTTATCATATTAGATACATTTGAGTGTGTTGAAAATTATGTTATAATAATGAAAATAATGTTATAACTTATGCATTTGCTCCGCGGCTGCTATGAGACACTGGTTGCACACTCCAGTAAGCTAGATCGATATTAGAATATCATATTAATAAATGCTGGATGGCTTGGGTTGTTAAATGGCATGCATATTTAAAACATATTGTATGATGGAGAAAATGCTGTATTACTGTACAATAATTAGTGTGACATTCTGTCTATAAATGTATCCAAACAGTTGTTCCCTTGTCTAATACAACATATAATATATTAAAGCATCTTTGGTGTTTCCATGGTTTCTACAAAATAAAACCTGAAATCGAGGGTTAACGCGGGTATAATGTCACTAATGTCATGGCCCGTGTCCTGGTTAAAATTGCTTATTTCTCTGGATTTAAACATCCTTGGAAACATCCGGGATAATGCAAGTACACAAATCAACAAAATATATAACATTGTTCTAGTGGTTGTTGGATATTTTAATCCAAAAATCTTACATATTGTGCCTTTAAGTAGTTTTTATAAACATGCCTTAGCAAAAAACATTACTGGTGTGCATCTGATATCTCAGTGCAAGTTGCTTTCAGTTAAAACAGCTCAAACATGCATTTTAGTCTGGGACTAGACTTAAGCCTGTGAAACTGGGTGGAAAAGTTTTAATTTAAGCCTCTATTTCTACCACAACAAAAACAACAAAAGACTCTCACACTCTTTTTAAAACGTTTTCCTCTCTCCTTTGTCCTCCTCCTTCACCATCTGGTTACAGCTGACGACTTTGCCACATTCTTCATAAATAAAACAACAACAACCATCAGCGTCCAATTCTCCACACCACAAAATGACAAACACATCTTAACAGAAACAAACACACTCTCCACTTCTTCTTTCCACTCTCAGAGGCAGAAGCCTCCAAACTCACCCTACCTGTCTGCTTGATCCTATCCCCACTCATCTCCTTCAAGCCATTTCTTCTTCAGTTGTACCCGCACTCACTCACATCATCAACACATCTCTTCACACTGGTACCTTTCCCACAGCATTTAAAGGGTCATGAAACCCACACAAAAACACATTTTTTGAGATGTGAACAGATACGTACAGACTGCACATAATTGAAAACACTAAAGGTACTCATTATGTTTATTCATAAGTGGAAATTATTTATTTGTGCATTTTTTAGAGCAATTTCTGTCTACCGATTTGAAAAGCAAAGTCAGAGCAACGTCACAGATTCTGACGTAAATGCGTAATACCGTCTGATCATGAAGGCAATGACATGATGAATTATTCTGATACATAGAAGACAATGATGTAGACCAACAATTCAAAGAACAATGGACAAAAAAGTAACTATGCCTTTATTCTTTCTGTCAAACTGACGTGTGTCGTTACGTAGTGCTCATAAACGTAGTGAAAATATTATTCAATCTTTTAAATATTCTTCCATGTTTCTCTCCCACGTTTATTGTCATAGGATTACATTTTTTTAAACACATCAAGGTGCCCTTAACTCTGTTTTTCCCCCTCCACTCATATTTTACATGAGTACATTTGTATGAGTTCATATTCATACATATCTGTATAATGAGCGTGTTGTATGGTTGTTGTCTCCCCTTTTCCCCCCGTCTACACTCCCACTTTTCCGAAGCTTTACACACATTTCTAGAGACTTTTCAGCTCTGAGGTGTGAACGTCCCGTCTTTTTTTTTTTTTTTTTGAAAACTACAGACCAGTGTCCCTTCTTCTATTCATTGCAAAAACACTTGAGTGAGTTCAAATTCAACCAAGTCTGTATTTCTCACACAGAACAACCACCAGGACAGCAAGGAGTCTAGCTTCAAAGAGGCTACTCAATCAAGACTGCCCTGCTCTCGGTTAATGAAGCTCTGAGCCTGGCAAGAGCAGCATCCAAACTCATCTTGTACTCATCTTGCTGGGCCTGTCTGCTACTTCTGACATTTAACCAGCAGATCCTTCAGTCAACCCTCATGACAAAGGGCATAAGTTGCAACATCTAGCTACTGGGGTGCCTCAGGGCTCAGTGCTTGGACCACTTCTCTTCTCAATCTTCATGACATCCCTAGGGTCTGTCATTCAGAAACATGGCTTTTCCTATGCAGATGACACTCAACTCTACCTCTCATTGCTGGGTGAAGGACCATCACCTTCAACTCAACCTTGCAAAGACTGAAATCCTTGTGGTCTCGGCCAACCCAACACTTCATCACAACTTCTCCACTCAGCTAGGTTTGTCAACCATAGCTCCATCTTTCAGGACAGCCAGGAACCTTGAGGTTGTGATTGATCAGTTAAACTTCACAGACCAAGACAGGGACTTGTCACAGCACTTATGTATTGTTGCCTTTTTGTTGGATTAGCTGGTTCTATTGTTCTCCTCATTTGTAACTCATTTGTAAGTTTGGATAATCAAATATCAAATGTAAATGATGTAAATGTATTTCCCAAGTTAGTAAGGGTTTGTCAATTAAATAATTATGTTTGATGCAGAATGCTATTAAACATAAGTTAATTAATAAATCATTTAATTTCAAGAAAAATTTTAAATTGCATCATCTATGCTATGGGTGCTGTGCAGTAATAAGGTGAACAGGTGTTTCACATTATAACCACTTCTACACTCACCTAAAGGATTATTAGGAACACCATACTAATACTGTGTTTGACCCCCTTTTGCCTTCAGAACTGCCTTAATTCTACGTGGCATTGATTCAATAAGGTGCTGAAAGCATTCTTTAGAAATGTTGGCCCATATTGATAGGATAGCATCTTGCAGTTGATGGAGATTTGTGGGATGCACATCCAGGGCACGAAGCTCCCGTTCCACCACATCCCAAAGATGCTCTATTGGGTTGAGATCTGGTGACTGTGGGGGCCATTTTAGTACAGTGAACTCATTGTCATGTTCAAGAAACCAATTTGAAATGATTGGAGCTTTGTGACATGGTGCATTATCCTGCTGGAAGTAGCCATCAGAGGATGGGTACATGGTGGTCATAAAGGGATGGACATGGTCAGAAACAATGCTCAGGTAGGCCGTGGCATTTAAACGATGCCCAATTGGCACTAAGGGGCCTAAAGTGTGCCAAGAAAACATCCCCCACACCATTACACCACCACCACCAGCCTGCACAGTGGTAACAAGGCATGATGGATCCACGTTCTCATTCTGTTTACGCCAAATTCTGACTCTACCATCTGAATGTCTCAACAGAAATCGAGACTCATCAGACCAGGCAACATTTTTCCAGTCTTCAACTGTCCAATTTTGGTGAGCTCGTGCAAATTGTAACCTCTTTTTCCTATTTGTAGTGGAGATGAGGGGTACCCGGTGGGGTCTTCTGCTGTTGTAGCCCATCCGCCTCAAGGTTGTGCGTGTTGTGGCTTCACAAATGCTTTGCTGCATACCTCGGTTGTAACGAGTGGTTCTTTCAGTCAAAGTTGCTCTTCTATCAGCTTGAATCAGTCGGCCCATTCTCCTCTGACCTCTAGCATCAACAAGGCATTTTCGCCCACAGGACTGCCGCATACTGGATGTTTTTCCCTTTTCACACCATTCTTTGTAAACTCTAGAAATGGTTGTGAGTGAAAATCCCAGTAACTGAGCAGATTGTGAAATACTCAGACCGGCCCGTCTGGCACCAACAACCATGCCACGCTCAAAATTGCTTAAATCACCTTTCTTTCCCATTCTGACATTCAGTTTGGAGTTCAGGAGATTGTCTTGACCAGGACCACACCCCTAAATGCATTGAAGCAACTGCCATGTGATTGGTTGATTAGATAATTGCATTAATGAGAAATTGAACAGGTGTTCCTAATAATCCTTTAGGTGAGTGTATATCGTAATTTTGGCACTGCTAGAATGCTGTATTGACCAGTCAGAAGCCAGGTCTGGAACTATCCGTTTTATAATTATTATTATACAGCAGTTCACAACATTTGACTGATCACAGAGTATCTACAGAATTTCCACCTGTTATTATCTGATGTGAAAGTAAATTTCATATGAAAATAAGAAGAAGCTGGAAATAAAAAATGGAAATCCTCCTGTGGAATATCACATAAACAGTGGACAAAAGCATGATTATTCAAAGGAATGGGAGGCCAGTTTGGTCAAAGGCAGGAAACAGCTTTGTGGATAGATGTTATTGTTTCCAACTAATGAAAGGAAAAGTGTGACGCAAAAAGCTGTGATGTGAATCGGTGTGGGTGGTTGTACGTTCATGAAGTATTGTGGGATAGTTTTACTTGGATACATAAATTGGAAGGTTAAACTGGACCCCTGATGGGTGAAAAAATATGTAATATCGGAGTAATGAGACTCCCGACTGGTATAGCATAACTAAAGGATCCAAACTAAGGCCAATTATGTGCAATATAGTAATGTAAATATAAAGTAAAACGGTTTCATTAGTAATATCATATCAAGATAATGAAGATAATAACAATGTGTTGCCAGATAATCATGTTGTTTGGAATACTAATATCACCTGGACTAGTATCACCTTGAATACTAATATCACTCTACTATTATCTTGATTGTAATATGATTAATCTTATTGTGAGAATTAATATAACTGATCAGGAAAATGAGAAAAACAAATATCTTTTCATATTCCTCTACAGACACTGAGCACCTTTATGACTCGTATATCAGCATTTCACAAGTTCACACTTACAAATAATCAGATAGAGAAAAAGAGTAGGTGTATTTGGCGTGCTGTTCGAGGGGAGGCTCCGAGCTCGGAATGTGGCCCGAACACAGAGTACTCCCCACGTATCCCTGGCTGGGATAGGAACCAGTCGAGAGTGAGGAGTCGCGGTGGTGGAGGGATGCAGAAAAGGGGTGAGACGGCTTGGCCTCCAATCGTACTGATTGGGTAAATCATTTGAACGTGCTTCTCCCGAACTTTGTTAATAAAACATCATGTCTAAGGCCACACTTACACAGCTGGTCTTGATGCCCAATTCCAATTTGTTGACTATATCTGGAAGTAAAGGAAGTAAAAACGGCATGATTTGCAGTGGACGCAGACAAAATGATAATACAAGTTTTTGCTTTCCACACCATCTTTAAAGGTCAGCAAAACATTGGGTTGAGCCTTTGGCTGCTCCCGAAACCTGGAAAATGCTGTCTTCAGATGACACATTTCAAGGTAGGAAAGCCTCAAGGCGAAACCTTCACCTGATCGAGTTTTATCATTCGTCTCCGTCACTTTTTCAATGATGTGCATTTTGCATTGACAGGGAAATATCCGATCAGTCCGCTTACATGGCAGATGCAAATGCATGTATCCGACTCATATTTCCACATATAGGCCTGAAACCGATCTGAGAATACCGGAAGCCATGTGCTCTTTTACTGCTTACAAGTTTGTGGGTCATATCTGGACTGTGCCACATGGGAGGAAAATTGGGATCGGAATTGGGTCACTTGAACCATGTAATGGTTAAGAAAACACTTAAAAACAGTACACTTCCTACTATAACTTATAATCTTTTTGCAGCTGGGCCTGGACCAAAGCCTGGATGCAACAACTGGACCACACAAAATTGCACATTTATTAACATGAGCACTGAAACTTGTGTTTCAATGAATCTGTATGTGAGCTGTACGTTTACAAATAGCTATCCATGGCATTTTACAGAGTTGAATGGATACAGTCACTGCAAGTGAAAATGGCTGTGGAGACACAAGCCCTTCTCAGTTCTACCTATGCAAAAGGTATTCATCTGCCACTCTTTTGATCCCTTTGTACAATGTGAAGCAAAATATTTTACAGGATGACAATTTTTTCTTTGTCTGCTCTCAAAAAAAGAATCTTGCTGTTTGCTGAATTTGGGTCTACTTTACATTTAGCTAATGCAACACAACTTCATATTTTCTCACAAAAGTGTCTGTTATGTTGGAGTGTTGGAGATTTGGTAATTCTGTGTCTTCTTCTGTTGTGCTTTCTGCCATGACCATACATCATGGGTTCTCAAATCTGGCCCTTCGAAATCCACTGTCCTGCAGTGTTCATCTCCAACCCTAAACACACCTGAACAAGCAAATCATGTCTTCAGGATCACTAGAAAGTTACGGGCAGGTGAGTTTGATCAAAGTTGGAGTCTCCATTGTAGTCTTGAGTTTTCTTCTGGAACGAACACATCACAATATTCCTCATTTAAATAATTCCCGCCCAAGGCATATGCAATATAAAGGGGCGGAGCCTGGTTGATTTAGTTAGTAGTGTGTTGAATCTCACAGTTATGGTAAGGGGCAGGACATTTCCCAAACACAAAGCGATTGACCAATCACAACACACTGGTCCAACTGACCAATCAGAGCGCATTGTGCTTTTCAGAAGGAGGGGCTTCATAGAGACAGGAACTGAACAGAGTTACTGACAGACTAGGAAGCGAGGAGCTGCAACAATGGAGAATATGGGAAAAATAATGTGTTTTTGTACATTCAAGCATGAAAACATATTCTAGTAGAGCCCCAACACAAAATCAAGACATTGAAAAAGGGCATAATATGACCTCTTTAAGAAAAGCCATTTCAAATGGATAAATGTTAGGTGTGATTAAACTTTCTTCTGTTAGCAACCACCCACAACACCCTACCACCAGGATACCAAGTTTAGCATGGCAACCATTAGTATTCTCACCATTTGCAGTTTTGTAATTTATAGTCGAAGAATTCACTGTTTTGATTAGAACGCACCTGACATCATAATTATGACTTCCCAATTTATAAATATGAACTTCCCAGGAGTACTTGAACACACTCTTTGTTACTGGCATTTAGGTTTCATCCACAATATACTAATCTAAATGGACAATTTCACTTTCATGAAAACTTTCATGAAAATGTCATGTATTGTGTGAGCAGGATGGTGTGTATTGGAAGCAAAAAGTTAATTTCATGTTCATTTCGTGTTAGAAAGCTTTCTGGGGACATGTGAGACTCTGGCATTTTCTATAATAACAGCAGTTGCTCATGGAAATAAGGCCATGATGACAGATGAGGGAAGAGTATATGAAGGAAACTAAACTCCCCCAGATCAACCTTTCTCCTGTATGTGTGTGTGTGTGTGTGTGTGTGTGTGTGTGTGTGTGTGTGTGTGTTTCTATCTCAGTGGGGACTTCAACCTGAATGCACACTGACTCATAGGGACTTGTGTCACCGTGGGGACCTAAATTGAGGTCCTGATGAGGAAACAAGCTTATAAATCATACAGAATTAGTTTTTTTGAAAATGTAAAAATGCAGTGTTTTCTGTGATGGGTAGGTGGGGATAGAATATACAGTTTAGTATAAAAACCATTACGTCTATAGAGAGTCCCCACAAAGATAGCGAACCAGACGTGTGTGTGTGTGTGTGTGTGTGTGTGTGTGTGTGTTTATTTATTGTCCTTCGTTCTAACTAGTGAGTTAAACAGTACTTATTTGTGTGAATTAATAGAAACAACTAAGAATGATGTCAGAAATATAATATCCTTGTTAGACTTGTGAGACAAACCATATGGATTTTTTTTTTATTATCTAAAATATATAAAAAAAATTAATAAAAAAATAAGCTAAATATAATGGGTGCAACTTAATTAAATACATTTTGTTTAAACCAAATATCAAAATACTTATATGGGCATGTAAATATATTTACAATCTTCAAACACATTTTGGATAAATATATATATTTTTCTAAATATATCTATATTGCCTCAAATATATAAAAAAAAAAAAAACAACAACAACAACAACAAACACTTATTTGTATTGACAATATATAGATATGTCCCCAAAATAGGTCTATATGAGGAAATATAAGTAATTAAAACTTTTTAAAAATATGTTTTTGGCCATTTTTTATATATTTTGAAATATATCTGAAAATATGTTTTGTTTGCTGTATGGGACTGAAAGGAAGGTTAATATCAAAGCAATGGTATGTATCTACTCCCACCCGAGCTTTGCTGAAACGCAGTGCCTGGTACAGCCGAGCCTCATCTACACCCTCCTCCACGAGAAGCTGGTTACCAAAACAACCAGTGAGAGCATGTGAAGCTTTATAGCACATATTATACAGTAGCTACACATCGGTGTGCTATAGCTCTTGTTTTATAGCTTTTGACATTCGCCAAGACACAATTTCTGCAACTATGGCTCCTTTTCTTCAAACTCCAAACACACAAAACCCCAAAACAAACACATGGTTTGGGGGCTCCTATTATGCATTACATTTACTCATTGTCACACTCTCACACATAACATGCAAAACATCACACTTCTTTTCAACAAGACTATAATAAAACTGAGGGCGGTTCAAATCCCGACTGAGCCAGGAAGCCTTTCTGTGTGGAGTTTGCTTGTTTTTCCAGAGTCTGCGTGGGTTTCCTCCAGGTGCTCCGGTTTCCCCCACAGTCCAAAAACATGCAGGTTAGGTGAATTGGAGGCGCTAAATTGTCCATAGGTGTGAGTGTGTATGTGTGTGTGTGTGAGTCCCAAGCCATGTAACCTGGTGACCTACCCCGTTAAAACCATAGTCAAGAAATTTCATGTAGTCTCACGTATGGCAAGAGATATGGCCATAGAACCACCATAAGTCGGATATGTCTGAAATGGTTAATGAATAATAATAAAATTGTAACAAAGGAGAGCAAGGAAGGCCAGTGGAAACGTGGATCTTATTGCAGGAGTTTTTAATAAATGGAAAAAGAAGAAGAAAAAACAACAACCTGGAACACAGAAGCATGGAGCACAGACATTAACAAGATAACGAGGTAGCAAGACACACCTGGGGGAGACAATCAATGGGAAAACAACATGAAAAACTACAAAAGGACTACAAAGATGGCAGACAGATCAGGAAACAGGAAATTTAACAAATGTTCAGGGACAAACCATAAATGATTAGCTCCTATATAAGAACATCACCTCAACAAGTTTGATGAATGGCCATGCTCTTTTTAACGTTGTCAATGGAAAAAGAAATGAATTACGTTGTCATTAATTGTCATTAATTGAAACCTAAAAATTAACTGATTGTCTCCTCAATTGTTCAGTATTTCTGTGAAAGCTGAAGCAGTTTTAGTCCATCAGAAAATGTTGTGTAATTGGACAGGGGAACAGTGAGGAGAGAATTAGCTCAAGGGCTGCTTGGGTTTGGGTGGGAACTGCAATTAATCGGCTTTAATCACAGCAGTGGGGAGATTCAAACGCATACCCCGCAGACAGCGTGTTCTTTTGGCTCGGCCAATTAGTCGAAAAACTAATCTTTTCCAACTGGTCCAAACTGATTTTCTTCCAAAACAAGGGCCATATATGTTGGGCAGGTTTTAATTCCACAGCAGTCATCAATGACATCATTGTTTAATGCAACAAAAGGAGTATTTTTTGTCAAGTTGTGCACTGTTGATAGAGGAACTCTGCTGATACATGTTTGCAGGCTGAAATGTTGGGCAGTCTGAAAAAGTTTTACGATCAGGAGATACAGCAAATGAGCTTTATTTCTGGATCTGTAAAAATTGTCTATTCCTGAGGAGTTAGTCTGGCCTCATATGGATGCAATGTTTTTCGAGTTAACTATTATGGTGCTATTAGTTTGATATTATCTTGATGCTTGGGACTTCCTTGTCCTTCTTATCTGAGTCCTAACAGAATCAGAGAGGGATCTTCGAGGCAGAAGGCAGTTGTCACAGTCATGTTTAGTTTCATTGTCTTGTTCTGTTTAGTGTGTACGAAATCGCCCCCCTATACCCTTAAATAGGGCACTATTTGAAGGGACAGTGTAGTGGTGTCTGAAACCATAGTGGACATTATCGAGTGCACTCATTCAATCCCACAATGCACTGCAATAATACATTTTAATTTGCACTTGTAGTGTTCTTTAAATCTTAAACTTATATTTTTTAAAAACTTGACTTATGGGTAATATAATGAAATAAAAGGCAACTTAAGTGTACTTAAAGAGAGTACACTTTCGTGACTTCCACTAACATACTTGTACACTTGGATGTAAAACACCATATGAACACATTGTGGAGTGACATGATCTTTTGTTACAATTTCAGTATAGTGTGTACACATTTACGTATTGTGTGGTTATGCAGTTTGTCTATTTATTAAATTACATTTAGTGTATCATTTGGCAGACAATTAAAAGTGACTCAATGTACGTGGTATGCATTGTTTACAAGCTGTGTGGACTGATGTACAACCTGAAAACTTGAAAGTAAACTTTGCATGCTAATGTAAATCTTGCCATTCAAGACATGACATCAGACTATGGTGGTACTGGTGGTTAAAGATGTTGGCTGGTTGCTCCATTTGTGCCTGCAGAAAGGGAGCTGTAGATTGATAGCATTTGTTTGATTAGTTTGCTGAATGCAAAAATAGCAGCTGCTTCAGTGTCAATGTATGTGAATCAGTATGATAGTATACAAAATGTTTAATACAGAGATCATGGGCTCAGGAAGTTTTGAAATGTTGTCCTGGGAGATTAAGTTACAACATGCATCAATCCACAGCTTAAGTTTGAGGTTTTGAATTTAAAGACCTTTTTATTTTTGATCTTAGCAAAGACGTCAAAACTTTGGAATGCTACAAAGTGGAAAAACTCAAATAAGAGAAATCTGACAAAGGCAGTCTGCTTCTTAACAACTACCTTTTGACACCTTCATTACATTTGATTATTTCATGATCAGCAATCCTTTAAAACAGTTTTGAAAAAGAACATGTTGCAGAACGTTGCTTCAGATACAGTTGCTTCAATGGTTTTAGTTAAAGGTGAAGTATGTAATTTTCAATGCACCTAAAAACTTTTGGACAGGACTAGTTCTTTAAACGATGTTTGAGGTATAATTCTTATCACCTGACTGTGATTTCATGTACTGATTTGGACAGGACTAACATCTCTGTTTATTACAGAGGTGGGAGTGTGTGTTCCTTTCGAAGTGGAGCTCAACACTGTGTCTCGGATCAACACTATGGGGACGCGCGTCATCAGCGCGACCGGTGTCTGAAGCACGTGTACCAACACAACAATTTCATTGGCTGACGACAGTCCATGGCGTTACTACCAGAGCACCCGTGAGTATAAGAGGGCTCTTGAAATGTACGTCATCAGCTTTTTTGTCTTTAGGAGCCATTTGTTTGTGTTAGCGTGTGTGAAGATGACTATCATGGATAAGCACTAGAGCAAGTGTTTCAGCAAATGTGTGCCTCTTGTCCCAGGTTTTTGAAACTTGAGCACACACACAACCTGTGAGTTATGTGTTTGGGTGAGGAGCACATGCATTCAGTACTCGAGGGATCTGAATGCGCCCATTGTGAGAGACTCACAATGAGTAAGCTCTGTTTGCACGTGGCCCTATTTTCGAGGGATGTGGGACAAGCGTATGCGCCCGAGGCTCTGGCACTGCAAAAGCTGAGGCACAGCGGAGACTGAAGTCATGGGGATCGCAGAAAATCTGGGGACCTTTGAGAAAGGTATGACTCTCTCACATTCCTCAGTCACTGGCTCGAGCGATCTGCTGGATCAGGATGTACTCTCTTGAGTCTTCTGATTCAGCAGGTAGCATGTTACTGGCACCATCCAGCCAGGATGAGGTGGGCATGGAGATATTGCTTGCAGTGAGCCCTCCCAGCCTGCCAGCCCTGCATATGAGGAGTTGCTGGAGGTAATGGTCTGCGCCACGGGTATATTAATCTAGTTTGGAGACGTGGGAGACAGGAAGCCACTCGTGGCAGACTCAACGAGTGGTTCCTGTCAGACCATAACCGTCCCGCTCCAATTAGCTTTCCGTATTTTCCTGAGCTTCATGCTGAGATGGAGAAGTTGTGGAAGAGGCCATATTCAGCTCACATCTATCCCTTTCAGCATTCAAATTATTCGAATGTGGAGGGATTGAGTGAATGGGGATATGTGAGGTTGCCTTCTATTGAAGAGACACTTGCGGGCTATCTTTCTCAGGGGGCATCCTATTTAAACACAAAAATGTCTTGGTTACAAGTCTTCTCTGAGCAGGGAAATGAGATACTGCATCTGTAAGATGCTATGGGGAATGCCCCCAGCACGACTAGTGTCTGAAGCACGTATCTAAACTCGACAATGATATTGGCCAGCGACAACCCATGACGTCACTACCGGTGCGACTTGAGTATAAAAGGGAGCCTGAAGTACACATCATCCAGTTATTTGTCTGAAGGTGGCATGGGCAGGCATACCTGATGCATGGCAACAAGACGCAGTGTCTCGTTACCCTTTTCAGGGAACCCGTGTTACACTTAACTGGGATGTTCCCTTTCGATTGGGAACTCACACGGCGTATGGAAGACACTATGGGGAACAAATGCCCACTACACAATGCAGAGGGGAAAAATGCCCTATCGGCTAAGCACCCAAAAAAAAAGAATGTACAACAGGACGCAGCAGCGGAACTATTGGTGACACTACTCCCTAAGGCCACTACCCAAGCCTTACACCGTAAACAAGGAAACAAACTTCCTCCCTTCCTTGCAGGGCCAAGCTATAGAGATTGGTCCAAGGGCAGAGCTCAAGGGTCTGGTGTTAATGATATATACCTTTAAGGGAATATGGCCCAATAACTTAACAATTCCTAGCCTGTCACAACCTCTAGAGGGAACACAAAAGATATCTATCTACCACTAGGATCCACAGGGAGGCTAACTTTACTACCTCAGTAGAAAAGAGCCTACACCCTGTCTGACTAAGGCAGAATCTCTCAAATTCAGCATTCCACGAGGAATCCTCTAATGAGAAGGGATTGCTATCTGGCAATAAAATAATTTCAAGCCAGATTCTAGAGATGGGAAGTACTGGAGAGCAGATAACTCTGCATAACGACCCTCTGAGCGAGGGGAGTAACTGCTCAACCCAACTCACAGAGCCACCCACACTTGGTATCACTGTCTATAGTGGAATGATTACTGGAATAAAAAACAAGCTCACTACAGGGAGTGGAGAACCTTGCTCAAAACGCCCTAAACTGGGAAGTTTCTACTCTGACTCAGCCTAGATTACCAATGGGAGCAGGGGCTAACTACAACCATGTAAAACCTGCAGTATGATTCAATCTCTAGACTCCAGCACTCCCAGAGGTGCTCTACAACAGAAGGGGTTCGCGACCCAGGGCGAACAAACCACCTCCTGTTGGGGTCCAAGACCAGAAGAGCTCTGAGCCTTCCTTGGACAGCAGAAGATAAAGTGTCTACACATGACCTCAAGGAAATTATACAGGGGGCCAGGCAAGCAAAAAAAAGACCACTTCCTATTGGGTTCTTGAGATCGAAAGAGCTCATCCCAAGGACTGGAGGACCCTACTTTAAGACCCGACTAAGGGGGAGGGTTCAGCTCTACAGTCAAACCTGAGGAAATTGGGCTCTCTAAACTCCTGAAGGTGCGCAAACTAGGGCAAAAAAATATCCTCTGATCGCCAAAAAAGATCACCACAACCAAGCTCTTTCTCAGGGAGCGGAGAACCCTACTATTAAGAGTTCTACAACACAAAAGTTCCTCACACACAGATGCCTCTCTATGGCCACCATCACAGCAATCGGTCGACCAATCGCGGAGCAAGATCCATGGTGTGGTGCACTTTGGCCGCCGCCTCAGGGGAAAGACCCTGGCTCTGGTCTATGTCCTGCAGCAGGTCGGCCTGGTAAACTTGGCCACACGTGTGCAAGTCAGTCCTGGCCTGACCCGCTCCCGCGTATGCTCTGCCATTCAAACGCGATGTAACACACAGAGGCTTGGATGGCAGAGCCGGAGTCTTCAATGTTGATGCCTCACCCACTGAGAGATAGCTTGCCAGCATCTCTTCCACAGAGGGCATTGATACATATCCATACAAATATGGTTTCCTCAATGATCTCTTTACCTCGGTGTGGAGATCCAGAAGAAACGGAAGACTCATGGAAGCAGGGCGGTTTTGTCCGGACAGAAATTGCTCTAACATGCTGCGAGTGACTTCACATCTCTCACGCCTCCAAGGCAGATCTAATCTGTTTGTGGTGCAGGACATAACCTCCAACAACTCTTCACACGAAAGCAGCTTGAGAGAGCTCAACTACTTCTTCACCCTCTACAGCCACATCCTGCTCTTCCTGACTTTCAGCCAGCAGAGTGCTACCAACTGGATCAGAGGATGTGAGTGATAACACATCGTCATCCAGCAGATCGCCCTCGTCAGCCACTGAAGAAAGAGAAAGAGTCACACCTTTCTCGAATTCCTCAGCGAGCTCCATCTGTGATCCCCACAATCTCAGTTTCCTCCTTGACTCAGCATTAGCAGGCCCTGAGCCACGGGGCACAGACGCTTGTCCCAATTCCCTCGAGAAAAGGGACAAATGAGAGTGGAGCTTCTTCATTCAGCCCCCTCAAGGACTGAGAGTGCATGCTCCTCGCCAATGCAAATAACACAAAAGTCGTGTGTGTCATCAGGTGTCAGATAATGCACACACTTTCTGAAATGCTTTGCACTAGCATCCATGATAATCACCTTCGACACGTCACAAACTGTCAGGGATCATTAAGGAAAATGGGAGCAAGGACTCAATTTCAGGAAGGTGAAGCATTTATTAACAATAAAATAAAACAAACACAAATTAACTCCCACGAGGGGGAAAAACCAAACCATAAATACCCGGACACTGGGGGGCAGAACATAAAACACGACAGGGAGCAGACGACATCCAACAACGATCCAGCACAGGACTAAAGACACAAGGAGGTTAAATAGGGGACAAACAAGGCAGCTAATGAGGGAGAACAGGTGGGGCAAATTAACCAATAATCAGATAACAAGATGGGCGGGGTTGACAATAGACCAGAGACATGACAAACACAAGCACATGACTAGAAATGACAACAACACCACATGTGCTTACACAGGACAAGACAGACATGTGACATTTCCCCCTCCCTACGGAGCGGCTACCAGACGCTCCACCAAAAAACAAAAACACTTCAGGAGAAAAATGGGGAACAGACAGAATAGGTAGAACAGGCCGGACAATCCTAGACAGGACCAGGGAGGGAATGAGGCACCAGGGCTAGTCCGGTCAATCCACCCTCCAGCAGATGACCAGGTGGGATCTCTGGACGCTGGTCAGTGGCTGGAGCCATCTCTGGACGCTGGTCAGTGGCTGGAGCCCTCTCTGGACGCTGGTCAGTGGCTGGAGCCATCTCTGGACGCTGGTCAGTGGCTGGGAACGTCACTGGGCTCTGGACGGTGACAGGGGACGTCGCTGGGCTCTGGGCACGGGTAGAAAGCCTAGATGTGATGGCCATCCCGGCCGAAATCCTCCCAGCAAGGACACTAGCGGCTCGCACCGACCAAAACGCACTGTCCTTCAGCCTCGATCCCAGTCTCCCATACCTCTTGGTAGGCCCAGGATGCTGGTCAATGGCAGGAGCCACCACCGGACTTGGGACCACCGGACTAGGGACCACCGGACTCAGGAGATCAGCAGGGACCCTCCTCCTCCTGTGCTTACGAGAGCAAGGCGACGTGGCGACAATTGCTACAGCTTCACTAGCCATCTCTGGAGGTACTGTAGCACCTTCGGCCGCCTTGGGGGAAGCTGCAGTATCTCTGGCTGCCTTCTCCACCTGGCGAGCGAGATAGTCCACTGCAGCTTCAAAGGATGTGAATTCCAATCCTCTCATCACCAGCCAATCAACAGGTTCATCCAGGGCATAATTAAAAAGGTCCTTGAGAGCCCCCTCGTTGAGCTCTAGACCCTCCGCCGCTCTGCTGAATAGTACAGCAAATCTTCTTACATCCGCCCCTTGCTGACGGAGGGAACATAAGGCCTCAAACTGGAGCTGGTAACGAAGGCACGGGACAGTGGGAGCTGGTGGATGAGGCAAATCCTTCTTCCGCTGAGTCCTCATCTTGGCTGGATCGTTATGTCAGGGATCATTAAGGAAAATGGGAGCGAGGACTCAATTGCAGGAAGGTGAAGCATTTATTAACAATAAAATAAAACAAACACAAATGAACTCCCACGAGGGGGAAAAACCAAACCATAAATACCCGGACACTGGGGGACAGAACATAAAACACGTCAGGGAGCAGACGACATCCAACAACGATCCAGCACAGGACTGAAGACACAAGGAGGTTAAATAGGGGACAAAAAAGGCAGGTAATGAGGGAGAACAGGTGGGGCAAATTAACCAATAATCAGATAACAAGATGGGCGGGGTTGACAATAGACCAGAGACATGACAAACACAAGCACATGACTAGAAATGACAACAACACCACATGTGCTTACACAGGACAAGACAGACATGTGACACAAACAAACAGCACCTGAAGACAAAGAGGATGACGTGTACTTCAGGCTCCCTTTTATAATGAGGTCGCGGTAGTGTCATGTGAGGCCAATGCCTGTACGCCTGTGAAACACAAATCAAGCATTCTGCATTAGTTCAGCCACGTAGTCAAGCTCCGCTATCAGGCAAAATTCCAACCCAGCCCATATCAGCTGATCTGATTCCTACGCACTCAATTTGCAACTCTCAAACAGGGCACCTTATGTAAACGCAGCTTCAGTCTGCCTGCTTGTCTCCTCCCCCAGCTCCTCCTTAAACTTGTGTTTAACTTAATCAGTGTCATTCTGTTGTCAATGATGCATGCTCTGTTCTCAATAGGGGAATTTGCGCTGCTCTTCCAATTTAAATATGGGAGGATTTTCCCCAGAAGCTTCTGCTGCTCCCTGTCTTTTCAAGGACGGGGAATTTAGAATAGAGCCATACCGCCAAATGTAACTTTAGCAAAACATGCCAATAATAGTTGAGTAAAAGGTTTGTCTATGGTATTTTTTAACTTAAGTGGTCCTGACTGAAATTTCTCTAATGTAAAATTAAAAGTGTAAACACTGTCACTCTGTGACGCTTCATTGAAACTTAATTGTTTTTGCAATGGTACTGGTGGAAATAGTAAAATGGCTTCTGAAATCAATTGTCAGTTTGAACTGCATTTGTGTGCAACAATCAAATAGGCCTATTAGTTTTCATTTCATGTCACCTTTATGGTAACAGATTATTCCAACTCACCCGATTTAGATTTTCACTAAATAGCCTACACATACTTATCATTATCAAATTCCGTGCTTGATGATGAGTCACTCTCGCTACACAACGATGAATCCCTCAACCTTATCATAATCATAAGTGACAGCAGAGGTCAGGAGACCTTTATAAGGCTGTTATCACCTATTCATTCTGGCCCATACACCACTATAACATGCTGAATTATTGCTATGCCTAGATATGTGCTCAAACTCTGCTTTCTGCTTAAGCAAACGTCTCTGGCCTTCTGTTGCTAACACCTGTGCTGGTTTTATGGGATGTTGATGAAAAACTGGCACACAAAACAGCTTTTATTTGTTCAGCTGTGAAATAAGCCACTGCTACAGAAAGACACTATGGGAGAAAAGCTACAAAACTCTGAGAGAGAGCGAGAGAGTGAGTTTCATATTTTAAAATAAAAAGGTAGATGAGAGAGGCTGTCATGATTTATTAAACTTCAGTAGAGTCAGTGGTGCTTCTCAAAGCTGCAGGTCATTTGCATGACAAATAAAGCAAAAAGTAACTGTTTTATTTAAGATGTAAACAAATTTGGAATAGCAATAATAATGGGTTAATGGATTAACAGTTAATGAACAATAGTGTATGTGAACACTCAATGGCAGCAGTTTTTTGTCTTAAATTGTGTATTTACAATAAGACGTCAACAAATACATCACCATGTATGTTTATTTGTGAATGGTCTACTCTGAGATTGGAAAATTTAATCACTTGAAATAACTATTCTAGTATTTTAACTGTAACAAAATACAGTTCAGAAGATGTCTAGAGCACACTGCTGTAGTATTACATTTACATTTCCCTTATAAAAATTCAGTGTTCTGGCAAACCCATAACTAAATTTCTAGTAAATTTCCTGCAAGCTCATATTTTTCACATGCAAATGAGCTTTGTGCATGTGATAAAATGTTTGCAGCAGCTTTGTGGTAAGCAGTAGTAGCAAACCTTTAATGCACAAGTGCAATACAGGTGGGCAATTGCATTGAATGTACACTTGTAGTAGTGTAGGCTACCTAAAGTCTTAAAAGTATATTTAAAACAAACAAACAAACAACTAGGCTATATAATTTGAAGGAAAAAAAATATTAATTTTCATTAGTTTTAATCAACTGACAGCCCTAAAAATTAGTATTAACCTGTGTTCTCATGAAAAACAGTCTGTATGAAGATGTGCTGAATGTCGTTACAGGAAACACCTGAGCTGTAATAAATAGATAGTGGAAGTGTTCTTTTCTGAGCAGCATTTTTATCTGAGCTTCTGAGGATGGCCACTGACTATCACATGAGCAAATGATTGCTCTCTTACAATTGCACTCTAATCTCTAGTCAAATGCGCAAACAGCCAGTGATACACCTGCCAGTTCATTACGTGGCCGCTACTGAAATAAAACAACTTCATTGTGTGGAAACATTTCCTTTATTATCATTATTATAAGATAAAAGTGTGCCATTTTACTGGCATTACTTGTTGGACATGAAGAAAACTTAGGTCTAAACTAGGAGTCTTAGGTCAGTGTTCCTGTAGCTCAAAATGTAGATCATGACTCTAGCCATGTTAATTAAGGTCATAGGTTTGATTCCCGCTGGAAATGCATATTCTGATATAATGTATATTTTTGGGGAGACTGGAATGGACTCCTTCAGACCACCGTAATTTGTGCTTCAAACTGATCTATGGTGAAATTATCCTGTAAGCTTACCCGCCACTTCTTTCTCAAATTGGCTTGGGCTGGATTAAAACTTCATGTTTTATTGACTTGGACACAGTCATTTTCAGAGTATTTCTCCTCCTGTGTTTTGAAAACACTAGCGAGCGACACTCATTTTAAGTGGCGTTCATGGAACTAGGCAACTACAGCACATCGAAAACATACATAACTAGAAATTAGCAAGTCGCATTATTTGAAGCCAGAAGCATGTGACAGAGCTCAGTGCAGACCACTGGAATTACAATGATTGGGATAAATGCCCAATATCATGCCTTTAGTAAGGTAACGGTCACACCTTCCAAATAAAAGAGCCAATTACCATTTGATTTGATATTGTTTATTTGAAATATGTTTATAGTTTTTGAGATTTCTGTATTTCCCCATTAATTTAGAAAGACATACTTTTATAGCTGAAGTAGTCCATTAGTGGAGCTGTATCTGTATAATGTAACTGTTGTAATGTAACCCATTGGTCCATTCGACCACTGAAAGTGTCTGGCAATGTCTAGTTGTAACGTACTGTTTGTAAGTAAACAGGCATGCCACGTGTACTTCTGAGGGTATCTGCTTTCTATAATCTCTATTCTATATGTTTTTCCTTTACTCTGGCCATAGGCAATGTTTTCATGCTCATGCTGCTATACATTTACAATATTTGTGCAGCTACGTAATGATTAATAGAAAAGCATTGGTTACACTTCATTTCGATGGTCCACATTAGACATTCTACTAACTATATGTAACTTTGCAACTACATGTCAACTATCAGTCATTAGAGCAATAGTAGACTGTCTGCTTAATAACTGCTAACACTTTATTTTGATGCTCCCCAACAGACATTCTACTGACTATAAGTAACTTTGCAACAACATGTCAACTTATTCTACTAACCCTAACACCTAACCCTAACAGAACACCTACTACAGTCTAGTAATATTGTAATGAGAGTTTGTTGACAAGTTACTTATAGTTAGTAGAATGTCTAAAGGGACCATCGAAATAAAGTGTAACCAGGCATTCATCAAGAAAACCATTCAGAAACGATAGGCTTTCCTGCATCGATATGACCACTCGTTAAATCTCTGTCTTTCATTGCAGGATTTTGTGCTGCCCTAAGCAGCCTTTGTACTCTGTTGACTGCAAATCATCTAGAGGTTGGCAAAGTTTACTGCAGGGGAAAAGGGCCCTTTTCAAAGCCTCCTTTTGTCTTTTCCTTTCTTTCTCCTCCACGCCCAGCCTACGCTCTCTCCTCCCTCCTCTGCCTTTCTTTCTCTGCAACACAAATCACAAAAAAGTGGCAGCTTCAGGTCAGGTCATGTAAAACGAGCAGACATCAGTTTCTTCTTTGTCTTGGGGGAGAATACCACAGGTTGAGGGTACAGCTGCATTTGTTAGATAATGATCCTTCATTGGCCTGAGGGTTATGCTATTGAACTACAGCAACTATACAATGTCTTAGAGTTGAGATCCTCCCTGAGGAAACTTTTAATGCTCAGAAGATTAGACTTATAGGAGACCTTGACTTCGTTTTAGATATTTCTTTTCAAATTTCTTGTGGGGAAAAAAAATCTTGTCACTTGCTGACATATTAAGGGCAGGGGTGTCCAATCCTACTCCTGGAGAGCTGCCTTCCTGCAGAGATTAGCTCCAACACACCTGCCTGGATGTTTATAGTGATCCTGAAGACCTTGATTTGCTGGTTCAGGAGTTTTTAATCAGGGCTGGAGCCAAACTCTGCTGGATAGTGGCCCTCAAGGAGCAGGACCACCTTGAGTAAGTATTAAGAGCCTTATAATTGATGGTGTTATAGATCCGATCACTTTGTCATGGAAGATTTTGACAAGAAATATGCCAAAACCAATAGAACAGTGATTCTCAACCAGAGATTTGGGACTCACTAGGGGGCCCCAGCACACAAGATGGGCTTAAACGTGGGTTTTCTTCGGGTTGAAAATGAGCAGCTTTGTCTTTACAACAGGAGTACCAGAAATATCTTTGGAGGCCTTTAAATGTTGTTCTGGACATTGGAGGGCCTTGGAGTCAAGAAGGTTGAGCATCACTGCAATAGCATATCGAACCAATACTGCACATTTCATATAGTGTTTTCATGTGAGGACAAACAAATGTATGGAATCTGCTTATTATCAGGCCAATAACGTAAGTATGTTAATGGGTCTACAAGCAAGTGGAGGTAGGAACTAACAATCACACAAAAGAAGCACACCTTGTCAATGAAAAGCTTGACTCAATCAGTTATCCAATGAAAAGGGAACAAGGACCCAGGAGAAGCAGGTTTATTAAGGGAGTTGGGTTCAGCCAAATATTAAGTACCTCCATTAACTTGAACCCCAGAGTGTCTCCAACTGAATTAAAGTGGAAGAAAGGAAGGATTGCAAGAAACACATAGATGGTGGGCTAATACCTGGGACACAAGAGACTCTCTGAATCAAGAAATCCACCCACAAAAATGTCCACAATGACGCAAGCCCTATGTGGGGATGTGACTCTTTTGACTTGGGCCAGTAACTAAAAGCATAGCACCTCCCTAGAAACCACCATGTACATCCTAACAACCACCTAGTTACCCAGAACACCCTAACAAGGGCCTAGCAATTACTAACACTGCAGAAACTTCTGTGATTCCACTGGGCATGATGCTCTGTCTCACAAGTGGCCAAACTGATGGCCAGCCATGTCACAACGTGTAGAAAAAGGACACAAAAGCAAAGGCTGGTTACTGAGATTTATTGTGAATAGCAGAAAACGTCAAATAAGGCAGTCTGCGAGTCACCACCCATCTTGTTGGACGCAGAACTGGAGAAGGGAAATTCAAAAGGCTTGACAGCAACCCAGCGGAATTTAGAGCACAGGTGCACGATGAGCAGGAACTCATTCGGGGAGAGACGAGCGCAAACTCCAGCAGGCAGACTCAGCAGCAGAGAGTAGCAGTCTAGCAGGCAGCAGGGTAACTGGGCAGATTACATGCAGGACCCACACGACAGGACAAGACTAGACAAGGTGAGTAAATAGCAAAGCAGAGAGTCTATCAATGACAGGTATGCTCAACAATAAACTGGCAAGGAGTAAAAGACTCAGACTGCCTCCGAAAACCTAGGCAGCTGACTTGTTGCCTCGCTGCCTTATCAGGCAATGACTTGTAAGGCAGCATTTGTGCATGAAGGCACCTCACGAAAAGGACAGACTTCTAGGGCAGTGTAACAGTTTAATGATCTACAGCAAAATAGAGGGAGCTTTGGTGAGAACTAAACAAATATTTAATTACTACATTAGTAATTTCTCGCTTGAAATGACATCAGAAGTGGAAAATGTTGGTCAAAAACGTACATTTGCACACAAACTGACAAGCAGACACAAACTTTGGACGGCATCTTTTTTTTCTAGCTCAACTGTCACAGAATGGAATGCACAGGATTGTCGGATATCAAAGGCAGCGAAGGATGATCTATACTGCCTTCAAAAGTGAAGCTAACATTGGATTCGGACGTGCCTTGATGCCTTGATGCCTTGACATGTGTGCTCCGAAGGCAGCATTATCCAGGTTTCGGACGCAGCCTCAGTGACATAAATAGCAGAGAAATCAGAGCAAAGAGAAACATGTGTAAGCCCAATAAGCACAAGCGCTGATTGCAATCGTGAACAGCTGAGTAAAGTGCAAAGTAGAGAACCAAAACCAGATTTAAAAAAAATAAAAGATCAAACCTGGCTTGTGACAAGCCAGGGGTCCATTCTTCATACCTCACTTAATACATCTGAGGTGATTTGACATTTGATCTATTTGATCTTCTAATGGTGTGAACTGATCTCTGGCTAATTTGGTACTTCAAACTAATTTGCATATTTGATTAAAATATCAGGATTACATTTCTAAGATTACCGCTCTTGTGTTCTTCGGAAAGGGCATATATATATCGATACTCGAAACCATGATCAGCAATGCAGTGATTGGCTGGCATCAAGACAGCAGTGTAATGACATTAAAATTTCTGGACCTTCATAAGGAAACAGCCAAGCAACCAAAATTACATAAAAGGTATAATAGATAAATGAAATACACTGTTTGTTACATGATTCCCAATTATTTTCATTAGGCCTATTTCATGATTTCTACAGTATAGTGTTTGTACAGGCTTTACATTTTTATTTTTAATGTTGTAATTAACAATTAATTTAATTTTACCTGTGAAGCAGATTGTTTCAGCAGATAGCTTTTTTAAAAATAAGTTATTATTAAATTATACTTAGACTAACTAACTGTAAATCATGTGTGTAAGACAAAAAAATATTAGGTAATTATTCCCTCACAAATAAATCTTAAAAAATAAGAAAAAATAAGTATTTTGCATTTGGGCAAAGCAGCCTCCATGTTAAAGGTATATGTTGTGGCCATTTCTGCGTATCATGTACCAATTAATTGTTCTTATTTTTGGTTCTCATACTCTTATTTGTATTTTTTAAAGGGTGCAGGGCAGTTCAGACCAGCTCATAACCCCCATTTTCCTGGGTGGGATTTACCACTTGTACATGACTTTGTCATCATTTGAGCATTTGCAGACAGCTGACCTAAGGTGGATAGAGTGGATAGTTTTTTTTTTTGGCCATCACTTCCAATATGCATGTTTGCCATGTGTAGTATGTTAGTGGGTTATGCATCCGTTGCTTGCTGGATGATTCTGGCCTTGTGCTTCGACTAAATCTATATTTTTTTTCCTAAAGCTCTGCTTCCTCAGTTTATAAAAGTTGGAGAATTTGGCTGCTTTTTAATCTCAATCAGATCAGTCAAAGGATAACCTCTTGCATCCTGTGTGAGCCTTAAAGAGTTATGTGGCTGATACCATTGGCCTTAGACAAACAGATTGTCAAATTAAATTGTGGAGGTGATCACTATGGCATACAACAAAGCTCAAAAGCCTTTGAGGTATCTCTTGTCTTTCCAATAGGGCTGTGTATACATCTTGGGCTGCTTTTAGAGGAGTCTCTATGGCAGATATCTGTGCAGCTGCTACTTGGGCTTCTCCATGTACTTTTGCCCACTTCTATAAGTTCAACATTGCTACCCTTCTTCCTGTCAGTTTAGCGGTTCTTCAAGAGCAACCTTTGCTGAATCCGAAATCGACCCCTAAACCCTTAATCACTATTCCCTATGTTAGTTCACTTGAAATAGTGAATGAAAAATGAGTGAGCGAATTTGGACAACTGTTGAGCATACATCAGCTATACACTCGTTATTGCGGTGCAATGTGGGATTGAATGAGTGCACTCAATAACGTCCACTATGATTATTTGTCACTCGGAATGCACAAGAAAGACATACCGGGACTGAATGCTGAGCTAATGTGGCTATTGCCCTCAAAGCTTGTCACAACGTGATGTTTTTAATATGTTGTCTCGATCTATCTAGCTGGCGCTGCGATAATCCATAACACTTAAGCACCGCCTCTGGAGGTCACCTGGAATTCACAGAACCAGTTATCTATTTAACTAGTGTTTTGTGTGAGGGCGAAAAAGTTCCCCACGGATTTTGCTCATATTCAAGCTGGTTGCTGTGGTGACCAACAAAAAGCTGCTTGGTTCAAAAGTGACTTTTGTGTGAGCTGTGCTTCATACATCGCTACATTATTGACTATATGCAATGGACCTTTTTTGCACACATTTTTAATGTGACTGAACATTTAGTATTCTATTAGCAGATAGAAACTACCCCTGTAATTTGATGAACAGTTCAGTAAGTTCAGATTCACTTGAGAGATTAAAGTACTTGTTCAACCTCAAATTCGAAACTCATATAGTAATTAAAGCTGCAAGCAGCGATGAAAGGGCCCTCGCACCGGGAGCACCGCCACCCGGTGGCCTCAGGAAAACAGCGAATAGTGAGCAAGATGCATTTAAGCGGGTAAATATAGGAGAAATATGGTCACTTCAATGTGCCACACTTCCTGCTGCCAGCAGGTGGCGCTTTGAATATAACCAAATATTGGCATATAGATGTCTTCAGGCCAGGCCTATTATCAAACGTGTGAAGTTTGGGGCAGATCGGACATTGTATGCCTGAGTTACAACAACTTCCTGTTTCGTGGCGTAAATCGCATACATTAGCACTTAGACAAGTTTTGCTTGATTTAATGTGTTTCTAACATGTTTGGGACTTGATGGCATATTTAAATGTGTTTCTGGGAGGGAATTACAGTGTAAAGCATGCCATTTCCTGTTGCCAGCAGGTGGCGCTATGACTAACTAATATTGGCATGTATATGTCTTCAGGCCAGGACTATTATCAAACATGTGAAGTTTGGGGCGTATCGGACATTGTATGCCTGACTTACAACAGCTTCCTGTGTCATGGAGAAACATCAGACTTTGACAGGCCGCCACGGACATGCCCTTCAGCGAAAACTCAAGATCTTTACAATTCAACATCACAAAGGCCTTAAGATTAGACTGACCAAATATGATGTTGACCTGGTTAAATCACTATAAGGAGTTAATCACAGTGTAAAACATGACATTTCCTGTTGCCAGTAGGTGGCACTATGACTGTAACTGAATGTTGGCATGTAGATGTCTTCAGACCAGGACCCTAATAAAACATGTAAAGTTTGGGGTAGATCGGACATTGTATGCCCGAGTTACAACAACTTCCTGTTTCATGGCGAAACATCAAATTTTGTGAGGCCGCCACGATCACGCCCTTCAGCGAAAACTCAAGATCTTCGCAATTTAACATCGCAAAGGCCTTTAGATTAGACTGTGCAAATATAATGTTGATCTGATTAAATCTCTAGGAGGAGTTCATTAAAGTAAAATGTCTGGAAATGGCAAAAACTGCAAAACTTTTGCAGAGAAAATTCAAAATATTTCACTTCCTGTTGGTTTTCAGATTTTGCACCCAGGGTCTTTTTTGTAGGTATTGGGCTTTTACATGTGTCTACCACATTTCATACTCGTACGTAAAACGTAGCTCGAATGGCCGCTTAATTTAAATTTTGTAGGTGCCGCTATCGAGCCATTTTGCCACGCCTAATTCTGAAACCCATATCAGACATACATTTTCACCACTTTTGATGCGTGTGCAAAGTTTCATGAGTTTTCGAGCATGTTTAGGCCATCAAAAATGCAATTCATTTGGGAGAAGAATAATAATAATAGGCTGAGCAATTCCAATAGGGTCCTCACACCATCGGTGCTCGGGCCCTAATGAACAGCATACACATTTCCTTGATAGTGACCCATGGATGTGTATGTCCTTGTGCAGATAAGAGTGGGGTGTGGAGGGATGTATTAATGAGAAGAGGATGTGTGCTGCTACATCCACCAGGAGGACGTCCCGCCACACATTTCCTGATCAGGAGTTTTCCCCATTTCACTTGGCAGACAAGTTGGAAGATTTTTTTGTGATGCGCATCCAAAAACGTCCCAGTGGTGTTGGCATTGCCATTTAAAAAAATGCTTAGAGAGGGAATATCAAAGTCATTTCTGAAAAAACAACCCTGGTCAGACGCAAAACACTGGAACGTTTCTTCCAAGTTCAACTAGTTCTCATGTCCTGGTTTGCATCTGAGAGACCCCAAGGCCCTTTTTAAGAGCTTAAAAATATACTTTACATTTGAAGAATCAGGTAGATGAGCACTGATATACAAGTTTTGTATACACTCACCTAAAGGATTATTAGGAACACCTGTTCAATTTCTCATTAATGCAATTATCTAATCAACCAATCACATGGCAGTTGCTTCAATGCATTTAGGGGTGTGGTCCTGGTCAAGACAATCTCCTGAACTCCAAACTGAATGTCAGAATGGGAAAGAAAGGTGATTTAAGCAATTTTGAGCGTGGCATGGTTGTTGGTGCCAGACGGGCCGGTCTGAGTATTTCACAATCTGCTCAGTTACTGGGATTTTCACGCACAACCATTTCTAGAGTTTACAAAGAATGGTGTGAAAAGGGAAAAACATCCAGTATGCGGCAGTCCTGTGGGCGAAAATGCCTTGTTGATGCTAGAGGTCAGAGGAGAATGGGCCGACTGATTCAAGCTGATAGAAGAGCAACTTTGACTGAAATAACCACTCGTTACAACCGAGGTATGCAGCAAAGCATTTGTGAAGCCACAACACGCACAACCTTGAGGCGGATGGGCTACAACAGCAGAAGACCCCACCGGGTACCACTCATCTCCACTACAAATAGGAAAAAGAGGCTACAATTTGCACGAGCTTACCAAAATTGGACAGTTGAAGACTGGAAAAATGTTGCCTGGTCTGATGAGTCTCGATTTCAGATGGTAGAGTCAGAATTTGGCGTAAACAGAATGAGAACATGGATCCATCATGCCTTGTTACCACTGTGCAGGCTGGTGGTGGTGGTGTAATGGTGTGGGGGATGTTTTCTTGGCACACTTTAGGCCCCTTAGTGCCAATTGGGCATCGTTTAAATGCCACGGCCTACCTGAGCATTGTTTCTGACCATGTCCATCCCTTTATGACCACCATGTACCCATCCTCTGATGGCTACTTCCAGCAGGATAATGCACCATGTCACAAAGCTCCAATCATTTCAAATTGGTTTCTTGAACATGACAATGAGTTCACTGTACTAAAATGGCCCCTACAGTCACCAGATCTCAACCCAATAGAGCATCTTTGGGATGTGGTGGAACGGGAGCTTCGTGCCCTGGATGTGCATCCCACAAATCTCCATCAACTGCAAGATGCTATCCTATCAATATGGGCCAACATTTCTAAAGAATGCTTTCAGCACCTTGTTGAATCAATGCCACGTAGAATTAAGGCAGTTCTGAAGGCGAAAGGGGGTCAAACACAGTATTAGTATGGTGTTCCTAATAATCCTTTAGGTGAGTGTAGATACTGCATTAAAATATCCAAAAAACACTAGAACAATGTTACATATTTTGTTGACTTGTGTAGCCTACTTACATTATCCCAAATGTCTCCAAGAATGTTTAAATCCAGAGAATAAAGCTATTTTAATAACCAGGACACGGACCGTGTCTGTGCATCGCCTATCAATGACATCATAAATGCGTTACCCTCGACTTCCGGTTTTATTTTGTAGAAACCATGGAAACACCAAAGATGCTTTAATATATTATGTTTTTTTATTAGACAGGTGAGCAACGGTTTGGATACATTAATCGACAGAAAACTAATAATTGTTATATAGCTCAACAGTTTACAGTTTACAACTCGTTTTCATGATTTACCGGAGTACCATGTTTTACCATGTCTAATATCGATCTAGCTTACTGCAGTGTGCAACAATTGTCTCATGGTAGCCACCGAGTGAACACACAGAGTAGCATTATAACATAACTTTCAACACACTCAAATAATGTATCTAATATGATAAAACAGCACTGCGTTACTCCACATACGTATGACCAGAAGAAGCGGAAGCGGTCGCCTGCGGCATAATAAAAGCTCTGCAAAATCAAGGCATCATCAAGCTAAGCCTTTGATTTGAATAAGCGATCTCGGGCAAAAAATTACATATTGTAGCTTTAAGGTTAATATATATTAAATGTACTAAATTGCAACTTCATCATTACAAATGTGTAATAACAAATAGATTTAAATACATGACATACACTCATGACATACGGTTCAATAGAAATTACAATTACAAGTATATTTTACTTTGCCATAAATATAATTACATTTTTAAAAATCAGTTTACTATAAATTAAATAATTATCAAATTAGCTATAAAATGCACTAAAGGACTTCTTAAGCTGCTCTTTTGTTGAACTAATTGCCTTTAATGTAAATTACATTTTCATTTCAGTTTGAACAAAAGCATATTCTTTTATAGTATATAGCATATTATTTTATCTTATATATTATTTTAATGTATACATTTTAAAAGTAAGTGTACTTCTTTGTCACTAGGAACACTCCTGATTTCCTGATTTATTATCATCATTATTTATTATATTTATTTAATTATTATTTTTATTATTTAGAAAGTCAGTTTCAGAATCTCATCATGTAAATATTTCTGGCACAGGACTGAATGTGC
This sequence comes from Rhinogobio ventralis, assembly GCA_039654625.1. Classification (NCBI taxonomy): domain Eukaryota; kingdom Metazoa; phylum Chordata; class Actinopteri; order Cypriniformes; family Gobionidae; genus Rhinogobio; species Rhinogobio ventralis. Next base: position 19,031,161 of record CM077215.1, on the reverse strand, counting down.
AGGAGAATGGGAAAATGCACAGATCACATAATGGAGTTTTATCACTATTATAAACTTTCTAAATGTGCACAAATGCATGTATACTGTATATCCACTGTACTGTCCCTGCTGCTCCCATCCCCCTAAAACACACCCACCCTGCTCTGTCTGGCATCTGGGAGAAGCCAGACATCTCCCACACAACTGACGTTCCCATTTCAAATTCCAAGGAACAAAAGAGGCTGCCCACAGCCGGCACAGACAAACAGTCGGCCTGCAGTGCTCCAGTGGACACAGGGACCTTGGCAGAAAGCCACTCACTGTAAAGAGGGAAAGAAATAGATCCCCCTTTTTTGACCAAATGAAGAGAACAGGGATGAGCACCCCCACCTCTTTAAAGGAATGTGTTAATAATTCACTTCATAAAGATGAAAGGGCCTTTGATATGACAAGGAGGGGGAAAAAACATTAACATATCTCAAAGTCTATTTCCAGTCCACAGTACTTATGCAGTGTATTGTAGATTTCTATTGTTTGCTCAGAAATGCATACAATAGCGTGTTGTTCACACTTGATCAAAGTGTACTTCTTACAGTTATACAATTTACAGTTTATTCAAGACCTAGCAGACGTGATATTTGATCTTTGGTGGATTTGTTGACTCATTTATTACCTATTAAAATGTGATATCTTTATTTATTGACTTACTTTTAGGATATTTAGATTTACTCCATGGTGGTATTTTAGCTAGAGCATTTTCATTAAAAATAGCAAAATGGTATGTTTACTGAATGTTCATCATGCTTCTCTTCTCCTCTTCTTGTTTTTTTGACAATTACATCATTTTTGGGTGCTTTCTGTTATTCTTTGATTACATCTGTTCATTAAGAATGTTTATTCACCATAATTGCTCAAACTTCCAGTGTGCTCGGGTTGAAGGAACTTCAGTAAAGTTTCGTAATATGTCAAAGAACCTCTGGGCCCATTTACATACAGTCAAATGCTGAAATGGTGAATGAAACACTGAATAATAGCTAAAAAAATTTTTAAGGCTGCATAGCCATGTCAGAGTATAGCATCTATTGACATTTGACCTATGCATTTGACACGATTGGCCTTCATTTATTTGCTTGTGTATTGCGCCACCTGCTGGACCAAAGGGGATTATTCGGTTTCTGTTCAAAGAGGCACTGCTAAAGCGTCCACTGTCGTTAAAGCTGAAGTGCCAATAACCTTCACGTAAAGAATTCATTTGTTGACTTACGTTTATAAGGTAAATTCTTTTTTTAATTTACCTTATAAACATGTAAATTAAGGGTACTAAGATGGTGCAAGGTCAAATAAATTCTGAGCTCATTAAATAGAAAAAACACACAAAATACAGCCTAAATCTGCAAATAACAAAACGTATTCTGAAATAAATTACAAGTCCACACACGAGCGGGGGCGCGCGCGCACTTGTGGAACGCCCCCTTTCACTAGCAGAATGCAGCTGCTGCAGTTATGAATGAAAAAAACCATTCCATTCACTGACGTCGTCACTATAATCCGAGAGTGTGATTAGAATCACAATTGAATTGGCACCCTGTCAGAAACGGGCTTTATTCTACATGTGACTGATTCATACAGAGAATTATGATGTGGAGGTCGTGAGATATTTGAGTTTATTTCTGGAATCAGTGTGTGCAGACATGGACTCACTGCTGCACAGTGACTGCTTCTCATGATGTCCTCCAGGGTTCCCATGGTGACAGGCTGCATGATACATATGAATGAAACGAAAATATGTGTGAAGGACTTTGATTCTGTTTTAACAAGATCATAACAGGTTTAGCCTTGACATTAAGGCCTGAATATTCATGAAATTAGCCTACTACAATGACACAATACTATAATAGAATAGAATAACAGAAGAATTAAAAAAATAATATTGGACATATAATAAAATAATATAGAATAGAATAGAGAACAACAGAATAGAAAATAATGTAAAAAAGTATGATGGACGTGTAATTGTGTTGACGGCCCCAATATTTTAGGTCATGTCTGTGGTATAGGTTCGACACTGCAAAATGAAAAATTCCCCTGGAACTTGCTTAATTGTCATTAATTTCTCACCCTCATGTAGTTCGAAACCCGTAATCTTCAGAACGCAAATTAAGATCTTTTTGATGAAATCTGAGAGCTTTCTGTCCCTCTGTTGACAGTCTACGCAACTACCACTTTGAAGCCCCAGAAGGTAGTAAAGACATCATTAAAGTAATGGTACTCCAGTGGTTTAGCCTCTATTTTATGAAGCGACGCGAGTGCTTTGTTTGTGCAAAAAAAACATAATTTACCACTTCATTTTATAAAATATTAATCTCCAACATACATTCACCAGAGCATCACAACGCATACATGTTGAGTGTCAGGATAAATGAAGAGGAATTTAGTAGCGAGTGTGAAACAACGTTTATTATAACGTTTCTGAACAAGAGTAGATGGCTCTCTTGGTCTCTCTTGGCAGTGCAGGGACGCAATGGGCAACAGAGTCCTCCGTGATGAGTAGGCGGGTAAAAGACTAGGGAGACAGGAACCGTACTCCAACCGGACTAAGAACTTTGGTGACAGTGAATGAGCCGATGAATTTGGGAGCTAGTTTATTATATACGGAGCGGAGAGGAATATTCTTGGAAGAAAGCCACACTTTTTGACCGACGACGTAGCTGGGAGGCTTTGACCGGTGGCGATCGGCCTGAGCCTTGGTGCACACTCCTACCTGGAGGACAGTCTCACAGGTGACCGCAACTTCTTATTCCAGACTCGTAAAAATAGGGCGCTGGTAGCCTATGCTACACTCAAACGGAGAGAGGCACGTAGATGATACTGGTAACGTGTTTTGTGCGTACTCAACCCATGAGAGTTGCTGGCTCCAGAAGGAAGGATTCTTGGATACCAAACATCGCAACACTCTCTCTAAGTCTTGAATGGCCTGCTCGGTTTGGCCGTTGATCTGGGGATGAAATCCAGAAGACAGACTGACACTCGCCCCAAGTAACCTACAAAACTTTGTCCAAAATTTGGACACAAATTGGGGCCCCCTGTCGGAGACCACATCCATCGGGAGGCCATGTATGCGAAAGATGTGATCCATGACGGCAACCGCTGTCTCCTTGGCAGAGGGTAATTTGAGCAAGGGAATAAAATGCCGCCTTAGTGAACCGGTCCACTATGGTCAAAATGTATAGCCCTGGGAGGGACCCGGTGGGCAACTGGGCGGGGGCGTTACCCCTTCTAAGGCTGTGCGGACCTTCGACTCAATCTCCCATGTGGGTGTGGAGACAATGAGTCTCTCAGGTATAATACACTCAGGAGAAGACGGGCATTCGGAACGGTCAAAAACGCGAGACAAGGCTCGATGTTTGATGTTTTTGGAACCCGGACGGTACGAAAGGGAAAACTCAAAACGACCGAAAAAGAGTGCTCACCGAGCCTGCCTGGAGTTGATTCATTTAGTGGATCTGATATATTCAAGGTTCTTATGATCGGTCCAAACTATAAAAGGTACCCCCGAACCTTCTAACCAATGACGCCATTCCTCCAACGCTAGCTTGACTACCAATAACTCTCTGTTACCAATGTCGTAGTTACATTCAGCGGATGACAAGCGATGAGAAAAAAACATGCAAGGGTGCATCTTATCGCCCGCAGAAGAGCGCTGGGAAATAACTGCGCCTACCCCCACCTCTGATGCGTCGACCTCCACCACAAACTGACGTAATGGATCAGGGGCTATCAGAATGGGAGCCGAAACAAAGCGGCTCTTGAGGTTTGAAAATGCAGCTTCAGCTGCACCAGACCACCTGAATCATTCTGGTGGATGTCAAGGTGGTCAGAGGAGCGGCTAGTTTGCTGAAATTGCGAACCCCAGAAACCTCTGTAGGGCCTTACGGGAATCTGGGCTTGGCCAATCCACCACATCCTTAATGTTGTCAGGATCCATGCGCACTCCCTCGGACAAGATGATGTAACCTAAGAATGGAACTGACTGTGCATGAAACGTGCATTTCTCCACCTTGACAAAAAACCCATTCTCGAGCAGCCTCTGGAGCATCCTCCTGACGTGCTGAACATGTTCCTGGAGAGACGAAGAAACTATCAATATGTCATTCAAGTAGACATATACGTACTGATCGATCATGTCTCTAAGCATGTCATTGACAAATGCTTGAAAAACCGCAACATAGGGAGTTTGACAGGCCAAAAGGCATAACCAGATATTCAAAGTGCCCCCTAGGGGTATTAAACAAGGTTTTCCACTCATCCCCCTCCCTTATGCGAACCAAATGATAAGCGTTAAGCAAGTCCAGTTTCGTGAAGACTGAGGCTCCCTGCAACCGCTCGAAGGCAGAAGACATCAACGGCAAAGGATAAGTATTCTTTATCGTGATGTTGTTCAACCCTCTGTAATCAATACACGGTTGCAGAGAACCATCCTTCTTCTCTACGAAAAAGAACACCGACCCCGCTGGAGAAGAGAAAGGACGAATGAGTCCGGCTACTAGAGAATCAGAAATATTTTTCTCCATGGCCTCCCTTTTTTTGAGCAGAAAGCGAGTATAACTTGCCATTAGGCGGAGACATACCTGGTAATAGATCTACAGCACAGTCATAGGGACGATGCGGAGGAAAAGAAGCAGCCCGGGACTTACTGAACACTTCCTTCAGGTCGAGGTACTCCTCAGGCACGTTTGACAGATTCACCGACTCATCCTGCAACACAGGATGAGACACATACGAACAGGCAGACACAAGACAAGAGGCATAGCACTGATTGCTCCAGGCCTAGACGGAACTGTGGCCCCAGTCAATCCTGGGGTTGTGCTGAACCAACCAGGGATGGCCCAGGACGATGGGGGCCAACGGAGGCTCTGTGAGCATAAAAGACAGCTCCTCCATGTGGTTCCCAGACGTGACAAGGGTTATGAGACCGGTAGTGAAGGTAATGGCAGGAAGTTCTTGTCCGTTAAGTGCACTGACAGAAATCTTGTGAGTGAGGGGAATTATGGGGATCTGAAGGTTGTGTGCCAATGTTTCATCCATAAAATTACCTCCAGCTCTGGAATCCAGCAGGGCCTGGCAGTGATGAAATTTGGTTGCCCATTGCAGTCTTACCGGGAGGAGAGTTGAAGATGAGGATTTCTCCACGGACAGTCCGCCCGACAGTAGCCTCAGCTCTACTGCAGGGCTTGATCTTTTACTGGACAGTTCATCAGAAAGTGACCGGCTCCACCGCAGTAAAGGCAAAGTCCCTTCATTCTCTGACGTTCTATCTTTTCCCGGGAAAGACGAGCTCTGCTCACCTGCATGGGTTCATGATCTAATGCAGGGCTGACCGAAATGGGCAACCAAAATTTCCAACCAGCCCCCCTATAAATTAGCGATTAACTCCGTTATCTGTACACTAATTGGTAATCGCCTCAGTCCCCTTTAAAACTCATATGAAAATTGCGGCAGGCTTCAGCTCATCCCCATATTTTAGTCCACATTCAGAGCATGTTCTTCAATCCATAGCAGTGCAGTTATAGCGTCAAAATCAGTGGACAACATGTGTATTTATTGATAGATTGTTATGATATCTGCATCTGTGTAGATCTTTGTCATAAATGCAGTTTATGATGCAGGAGCAATTCAAACAGTTTCCCATACACTGTAAAATGTTATAAAATTCCTTTCATCTAAACGGCACAAGAATGACTTTTCCTGGCTATACTTCAAACAAAAATTGTTACAATTTGTTATAATATTAATTTGATAATAAAAATTCAAAAGCAAAACACATAAAGGGGAGTGGGAATTAGCTAATGGGTGGTCCTCTGTTGCCATCTACTGGTTAAAGTGGTAATTTCATGTCATTTTCATGTTAAAAGTGTTTGCTTTCCACCAGGTGACAGAAATCCTCCACTAAAACATGGCACATTTTCCATGTTATTCATCATGTTATGAATGAAAATGATAAATGTAGAAGTAAAAATAATAGTGTTTAAAACATGACGTGTTTTAAACATGTTTAAAAAGTATTTAAACATTTAAATATTTTACCCACCTATTGCCAATCTAGACAACTACAGTAATATATTTTGTTGTTAATCTTAATGATTATTAATGAATATTAGCTGGTTATTTAAAATTATTAAAAATTATATTGAAAATATTCAGGGATTGACTTGATAGGTAGCACTGTAGGCTATAGAATCTACTGTATTGTTCATGCATATCCTAGAACACAAACAACGTATCATTTAAAAAAAAAAAAAAAATCATACCCTCATTGGGGGCTGAGTCCCGCTAATATTGAAATCATAGAATCGCCCCTGCGCTTGAGTGACACACAGCAGTGAGCAGTCCTGTCTCTACGTTGTGAACACACAGGCCGTGACACTAGTGATGCCAGCAGGCTTCTGCACATGCTCAGTGTGTTCCCCCATCACCACATCACGCAAAATCAAACGGAGCAGCCCCTCTAGGAACCGATGCTCACGCATCTGCGACACCTGCGGACGCGCCCTCAGCCTCTCCTGTCCCAGCAGCCGTTTCTCTGTCCGTGTCTGTCGCTGTTTTCCATGCGAGCGCTTTGAGTCGTTGTGAGCGGACAGTGCTGGAATCAGGAGCGGAGGGACATCATCATGTCGTGGGCACTGGACGGATTTCTCTGATAGCTTCATTTGATTATGGAGTTCAACTCTTCATCCGTATTTGAGCAGCACAAAGGTAAAGCACTGCACACACACACACACGCGCGCGAGCTGATAACGAGGAGGTGTTGCCATGGTAATGCTTATCAGCAGGCTTTGCCATAGCCCATCATTTGTTTGGCTTGCCATCTGTTTGTGTGTAGGTATAACCCACCAGAATGAAGAGTATACTAGTATACTATGATTATGCTGATTTGTAAAACATGGGGATGAGGGTCACCATCCAAATGTTTTATGAGAAATCCCAGGGTTTTCTGTTGTATTCTGATGAGGTCTCTGTCAGCAGATCCACTGTGTTTTTATGTATGTATGCAATATACCCAACAAGCACCCTAGACAATATATATAAGCCCAAAGGAATATAATTTGATTTCTCAGTGGTTGTTAAAGCCGTAATGCTCTCTCAGTATATTTCATGTCATTAACGTTGTCTCCATATCTCCTTAGGAGTTAATTAATTTTCCAGTTGTTGACAACCGTAAGAGTACTGAGCTATAAAGGCTCAGATAACTTTATTTGGGAAGAATTTTGGAGAGAAACATTTGACTGAGCTCATATTTTGAATGCAGCCCTATAGGAAAGAGCAGGGAAAAGAAAAAAAATTGCTGTCTATTATCTATTTAATCTAATGGGTTTCTAGGAGAAACTTTTGAGAGATCTCAGTTATTTTCTACAGGAAAGCCAATAGGTTCAATACCTGCTTCTCTTAACCTGTTGATTTATTAGAAGTAGAAATATAATTGTAGAGTACACTGATTAATCTGAAGCTGTGACAGCATTGACAACTTCCCCTTATTCTTCTCTATCTCAGACCTGAAATGTTCAAGCAAAAATGTATCAGTACACAGCATTTTATTTACACCCTACAGATGTTATGTCCGTTATATCCGTTTGATCCATTTTCCTCTCAGAAGCTGCGGAGGAGGTTGATCTGAATGTGGTGTACCAGGCGGCAGCGAATGGCGACGTCAACATGCTGACCGCCACCATACGAGAGGACCCCTCCATCCTCGAGTGCTGCGATGGGGAAGGTATCCTTTCACACAGCATAGGCACTTCTGTCCTATACTCCAAGATCATTTTCATATTAGTTTTACCCTTGTGAAAAAATTGTATTGAATGTGCACTTGTAGTGTACTTTAAATCTTAAAAATATATTTTATATCTCAAAAGTATATTTTACAAAATGTATATTAATGACATAAAAGGGTACTTAAGTGTACTTAAAGGGGACCTTTTATGCCCCTTTTTACAAGATGTAATGTAAGTCTCAGGTGTCCCCAGACTGTCTGAAGTTTCAGCTCAAAATACCCCACAGATAATTTATTCAGACCATGTTATAAATGCCTATTTTTGAGAGGGAATGTTTTCGTGCATGTATCTTTAAATGCAAATGAGCTGCTGCTCCCTGCCCCATTTCCAGAAGAGGGCGGAGCCTGTACAGCTCATGCCTCCAATACTCTGCTAAAAACCTGTGTTCGAAATTGCCCCCTATACCCTCATTCACTATCCCTACATTAATCCACATATAGTCCACTTGAAGGAGTGAATGAAAACGAGTGAATTTGATCACTGAGTGCGCTGGAAGGGCTTTAATTAAATATTGAATTATCAAAAAGAAGTTTATACCTGTATGATATTACGCTGTAGCCATATTGGACCATTGGAAAATGGATGGATGGATGATTTAGCTGGGGGCACTATCTTCTGGCAAGACACGAGACTTCATTCTGTGCATCATTCAGTGCATTATGGGTATTCTCTAGCCATTGAGCGTACATTGGTTGTACACTCGTTATTGTGGTGCACTGTGGGATTTAACTCGATAACGTCCACTATGGTTTCGGACATTAATTACTCACCCTCATATTGTTCCAAACCCGTAAGACCTTCGTTCATCTTCAGAACACAAATTAAGATATTTTTGATGAAATCCGAGAGCTCTCTGACCCCTCCATAGACAGCAATTTAATTAACACTTTCAAGGTCCAGAAAGGTAGGAAAGACATTGTTAAAATCGACCATGTGATTCCAGTGGTTCAACCTTAATTTTTTGTAAGCGACGAGAATTCTTTTTGTGTGCAAAAACAAACAAAAATAACGACTTTATTCAACAATTTCGTTCTAGCCTGTGTCAGTCTCCTACACAGTTTGTAAACTACGTTGTAAATAGTGCAACGCTTTCAGTTCTATGGCAGCCGATGCGGTTCACGTGAGCACCATGATGCATGCGTGTGATGATGACACGGGAGCTGCACTGTATTTACAATGTAAACTGTGTAGGAGACTGACACAGGCTAGAACAAAATTGTTGAATAAAGTCGTTATTTTTGTTTGTTTTTGCGCACAAAAAAGTATTCTTGTCGCTTTATAAAAGTAAGGTTGAACCACTGTAGTCACATGGACTATTTTAACGATGTCATTACTACCTTTCTGGACCTTGAAAGTGTTAATTAAATTGCTGTCTGTGGAGGGGTCAGAGTGCTCTTGGATTTCATCAAAAATATCTTCATTTGTGTTCCGAAGATGAACGAAGGTCTTACGGGTTTGGAACGACATGAGGGTGAGTAATTAATGACAGTGTCACATCTGCTTCTGTGTCTGGCACTCTGTGGGACTTTTATGTTGAAGGTTATCTGTGCATTGTTTCTGTGTCCTGTTTCCTGTGGGGTTTTGTAGTTCTTGTAGTTTTTAATGTTGATTAGTCTCCCCAGGTGTTCCCATTCACCACACCCCTTGTTATCTCGTTTAGCTAGTCTTCCCTTTGTGTATATATAGCCCATGTTTTCTGTTGTTCTCTGTCGGTCGTTGTTTTATGTATGCAGGTGTTCTCTGTTCCCCGTGTTTTCTTTGTTTTTGCTCAGTGTTATTTTGTTCCTGTTTTTTTGATTGTTTATTTTCATTAAAATTTCCCCTGCATTTGGATCCTGCATCTCTGCCTGCCGTCTTTGATTTCCCATTTCCTGACAGATAGAATTTTCATTTTTGGGTGAACTATCCCTTTAAGGGTATATGGGGAGATTTCAGACACTGCAACTTAATAACCACTTTCAAGGCCCAGAAAGGTAGTAAAGACATCGTTAAAATCGTCCATGTGACTACAGTGGTTCAACCTTAATTCCATGAACGACGAGAATACTTTTTGTGCGCAACAACAAAAATAACGACTTAATTCAACAATTTCTTCTCTTCTGTATCAGTCTCTATTACATTGCAGTCTATGTGGGGTCAGAAAGCTCTCGGATTTCATCAAAAATATCTTAATTTGTGTTCTAAAGATGATCAATGGTCTTATGGGTTTGGAACGACATGAGTAATTAATGACAGAATTTTCATTTTTGGGTGAACTAACCCTTTAAGTATATTATTTTAAAGTTTATTATTACAGTTATAAGAACTCTTTTAAAAGTGCGATAAAGTGTACTTTTTTCACAAGGGTAGTACTTCTGTTGATACATCAGACCTGGCCATTGTGATTGTGTTATTAATGGTGTTTGCCAAAGCAACTATCACTGTTGCTCATAGTTAGGGTTACCAATTTGAACAAACCCCTAACCCTAAAACCCCCTAAACCCCTTTAAAACATTATTTGTTAATGCTACTCACATGAGATACATCAAAATTATGCAGAATGTTGAGAATAGATGTGCTTTACATAGGTGCAATATTTAGAAACCTATATGTGATTGAGGGTGGGATGGTGCCAAGCAACCACCACTTGGCAGCCATCCACAACCCTAATTAGGAATTTCATGAGAGGATTCATCGCTCAAAATCTGAATACCTCTGATCATTATCATACAATCCACACATTCAACAAAGCTGAGACAGAAATAAGCCATCATCATAAACAGATTACAGTAGGGCTGACCTACATTTAATGAGAACTGCTGTTAAGTGCTGTGTTTCTGACTGCTTGTGTCTTGACGACAGGCTCCACACCGCTGATGCATGCTGTATCTGGAAGACAGGTGGATACGGTGAAACTGCTGCTGAAGATGGGAGCTTCTATCAATACACAAGATGCCTGTGGACGGACGTCCCTCTCTCTAGCGACATACCTTGTACGAAAACGCTCTCAGGATCACTTCCTTTAAAAAAAGCCATATTATGCCCTTTTACAAAGTCTTTGATTTTTTGGGGGGCTCTATTTGAATAGGTTTTTATAGTTGAATGTAATTTGACATTGTTGCAGCTCCTCCCTTCCCAGTCTGTCAGTAACGCTCTAGGGGTGCGTTTTTTCCGAAAGCATCCTAAGCCAACTATGGTCACAAGTTCCGTCTGGTTACTATCCTAACCAGAGATACGGGGGAGTATTCTGGGTTTGGGCCACATTCTGTCTCCCCTTGGACTGTCTCCCCTCGGACAGCATGCCAAATACGCATACTCTTTTACTCTATCTAAACAGTGTAAACTCATGAAGTTATGTGGTTGGAACAACAGCTCTCGACCTGTGGTTAGAAGCATATATTCTTGTTTGCATGACGTGGGCTTAATAAATCCTTTATCTTGAGCAAAATAAGCAAGCTGACATTCAGTACAATCTATATCTTTCATTTAGAATATATACAAATGTCATTTACATCTTTTACATTTACATCTTACAGTTTCGGGAAACAGTTGTGACTAGCTAGTTGATTTCTTCAACGATGCTTCGTACTATGTAGTTAAAGGGATAGTTCATCCAAAAATGAAAATTACCCCATGATTTACTCACCCTCAAGCCATCCTAGGTGTATACAATCGAAGTTAAAAAAATATCCTGGCTCTTCCAAGCCCTATAAGGGCAGTGAATGGCAGCACAAAATTTGAAGCTCAAAAAAGTGCATCCATCTATTATAAAAGTAATCCACATGACTATGGGGGGTTTTAAGAAAAATATCCATATTTAAAACTGTATAAAGTAAAATATCTAGCTTCCTCCAGACCACCTTCTGTATTCAACTTACGCAGAAAGTGTAATGCCTCTCGCAGTACAAAAAAACTTGCGCTACGTCCGACTTCATAGTTAAGCCAGTTACGCTTTTTCCGTGAGTTAAATGCAGAAGGCGGTCTGTTGGAAGCTAGATATTTTACTTTATAAAGTTTTAAATATGGATATTTTTCTTTCACAAAGCCATCGATTCGCTTCAGAAGGCCCCCGAACCATATGGATTACTTTTAGAATGGATGGATACACTTTTTTTTATTTTGGGCTGCCATTCACTGCCATTCTAATGCTTGGAAGAGCCAGGATATTTTTTTATTTTTTAATACTCCGATTGTATTTGTCTGAAAGAAGAATGTCATATACACCTAGGATGGCTTGAGGGTGAGTAAATCATGGGGTAATTTTCATTTTTGGGTGAACTATCCCTTTAAGCAGTGAGTTACGTCGTTGTACGGGAAACGCACCCCTGTTTAGTTCCTGTCTCTTATGAAGTCCCTCCTTCTGAAAAGAACAATGTGCTCTGATTGGTCGGGTGGACCAGTGTGTTGTGATTGGTCAAGCGCTTCAGGTATGTTTTGTTAATGTCCCGCCTCTTACCCTTTATTCTGCGTATGCCTTGGGCGGGAATTATTTAAATTGTGGCCCTGTCACTAATGGCACCCTAAGCACTTTTGTCCACACTAATGCCGCTTTAACTGTCGAGTAGAAGTCTGTCTGCTTGCAGGCTTTGCAAAAGTGTGCATCGAGGGTGCATATCGACCGCAAACTGGGCGGTCGTGAGCACCCTTCTGACACCTAAAATGACAAATGGGACACCCTATGGTCCTGTGAATCTCATGATCACATGCACGTGGCCGCCATTATAAGTCCACATAACCGTAAGTGCATGAAGTGTGCCATTTGGGACAGGGCCTGTGATGTGTTCGTTCCCGGAAGAAAACTCAAAACTACAATGGAAGTGTTTCAGGGGGTTCAGAAACAGTGCACACTGATATAGAGAATAACTCCTGCTGGAGGGACTTTGTGCTTTAGAACTTATTATTTCTCAAACAGCAACATAAGTTGAACATAATAGGTCCTCTTTAAAAATGTACATTTCTGCCTTGTTTATGTGCATTGTCAGTGGATTGTGATTCTTCAGCATGTTTATGAACATGTACATGACCTTCATTTCATTGACTGAATTAAATGGTTGTTTATTTTTTTGAATGACTTTTACTGTAATTTGGTCTGGTGGTTTTTATCTTCTGCAGGGTTGGCTGGAAGGCTGTGTGTGTTTGCTTCGGAATGGGGCAAAACAGAACATTCCCGATAAGAACGGACGCTTGCCAATTCATGCTGCTACTGCTGAAACTGACTTCAGGTAACAAGGAAAATAGAATTTGTTATTGCAAATAGGTGAATGAAAGAAGTAGCAAGAAATACAGTAAAATTAAAGCCATTTCCATGTTCTTGTTTAGTCAGCTGGATTCATCAGTAGGCTCCTGGGCCCTCATTTATCAACGATGCGTACGCACAGATTTGTGCGTAATGAGTGCGTAAGAACAGTTTCACGCAAAGTGTGGGATCTACCAACTTGTACTTATACGTAGAAATGTGTGTAAATATAAGCTCTAAGCATGCTTACGCAGAGAATCTAGTGGTAGAATAGCAACACTACACATAAAAAGCATTTAAGAGTGTCATAGTATGCATTTAGCAATCCACATATGTCCTGTGTTTCCGTTAATTATAAAACACTCATTTTATCATTTTTGTAGTTTTAAACATGATGCGTAATTGGTGTCAAACCCTACAAAAGACAGCTGTGACAAATGTTGGATGCAATTATTTCCTTGGCCCCAACCTACATCCAGTTACCACACCGAAATCCTCAACAAGCCGAAATAAAATGGGGCTTTCATGCTATCGCCAGATTCCCAAACAGAATTGGAGCCATAGACTGCACCCACATTGCCAAAAAAGCAATAAAAAAATAAAAAAATGATTTCCTGACTTAGAAAATCAATGGCTTCATTTTTTTCCTCATTGATTATATGGTTCACGTTCAATTATGGAATTAAAATTGGTGAATGCAGCATGTATAGAACAATAAACATGCTTTGTTTGTTTGTTTAAGGCTCATGGCTGTTCTGCTGCAGCAGTCAACACTGTGTGAAATCAATCATCAAGACAATGAGGTGAGTCACGGAAAGCCGCGTTTCGCCGTGCCCGCACTGTCTAGTGCACTTTCTTTTCAAGCGCTCAAGTCACTTGCACATGCGCTGTTTTTTTTTGTTTCTTTTTCTTTACATGCGCTGTTGTTTGAATATCCACGGACCGCGTGATTACGAAAATTACGTCACATGGAGTGTGGCCCATTGTCAAATGCGGACAGCGAAGTACTTTGGGCTTTTAGTTTGGTGTCTTTTTAAAGAAGACACATGGCCGATTATTGCTGAAAAAAGTGACATTTAAAAAAATAGTTTTAGAAGTTTAAGTTTATTGTTATGAAAAATTATACAAAAATACAATTTTCTAATTTTATATGAAATATATTTTCCAAAACATGTTTTACTCTAAAACGCAGAGAAAGTCAAAGTTGTGTTCCAAATTTGAGGTTGACATCTCAAAAAATTTGCTTTCAGTAAGATTTTGTTTGAGCGCAGTACCAAATGCTTCCACTACATGAAATTCGTTTCCAACGCTGGCATTTTGCACACACACTGTAAAATTAAAAGTTTTACTTTGAAGTATATTTTAAATAATTTTGTTTTTTAATAATCTTTTGTCGTGCTTCAAAGAAGTACACTTATTTTGATATGTAGACTAACATATGTATGACTAGCACATGTAAAATACTATAATATAAAAAGTACTTAAATATATTTTTAACTTTACTGTCTTAAGCCCAATTTATACTTTTGCGTCGAGTGTGCACCGTAGCTACGCCGTAGCCTGACGTGCACCTCTCCAAAAATGTAGCATGCGTCAATTTACGCGGACCGCAAACGCTGTGTGAAAATTGACGCGTAGCCCTCGGCGTAGAGGCTCTGTATGCTTTTGAAACGTTCTCGCTGTACTTTGATGTCATACACCGATCGGTCTGCGCAGTGCCACTTCAAGTCAAACACACCTATTGTCATAAAGAAAAAAATCTTAACGGTCTATAATAGGCTTGTATTTATTTTTAAATCATTTATTAATTGTAGGGTGACAAATATTGTTGATCTGGATGCATATTGCCGGGTTTCATGCATAAATGCTTGCTCTCTGTGTGGTCATACTTTTTTTGTTCATACGTTTTAATACACTTTCATCCATTTGTAAAAAGCATGGTTATTGTATCATGCTGTGCTGTCATTTTGGCCTTTAGATAAAAGTAGGTTTGTGTTATTTTTATGTTGTGCAGGAACAAATTTTCATTGTCATCTGATGCTCCATTTGCTGCTATAAAGTAACAGCCACGAGCACTTGTGTAACCTGTGTAACCCTCTGATTGTGCTTTGGTAGGGAATGACAGCTCTTCACTGGGCTTGTTTCCATAACCGACCAGAGCATGTGCAGGCCCTGCTGCAGAAAGGAGCTGACCCGACACTTGTGGACAAAGATTTTAAAACAGCGCTTCACTGGGCTGTGCAGGTACAAATCATAAACAAATGCATAATTCTTAAGTGTTATTACAGTAGTGTTATATTGTATTGGTATACTATAGCACACTAATTCATACTATTATATACATTTCATTTCCTAGTAAGGTAGACAAATGTCATGATTCATCATGAAATGTAATACTATTTATGTCTTAATAATTCATTGTGAAAGATGGTTTATATATGTACATTGCAAGTAGGGGTGGGCGATATGACCAAAATTTCACAATATGAGTAATGTTATTTCACAATAATTATTTTTAATTTAATCACCAATTTCAATATCACAAAAAGATTACAGTCAAATATGAAAATATATAAATATGATTTAAGAAACTAATTACAAGCAATAGGGCAACAAACTAAAATAGAACAAAGACTACAAAAATTAATTAGACCTACCTGAAAACCTTCAAGCACTAGAAATAAGAAATACAGGGAGTGCAGAATTATTAGGCAAATGAGTATTTTGACCACATCATCCTCGTTATGCATGTTGTCTTACTCCAAGCTATATAGGCTGGAAAGCCTACTACCAATTAAGCATATTAGGTGATGTGCATCTCTGTAATGAGAAGGGGTGTGGTCTAATGACATCAACACCCTATATCAGGTGTGCATAATTATTAGGCAACTTCCTTTCCTTTGGCAAAATGGGTCAAAAGAAGGACTTGACAGGCTCAGAAAAGTCAAAAATAGTGAGATATATTGCAGAGGGATGCAGCAGTCTTAAAATAGCCAAGCTTCTGAAGCGTGATCATCGAACAATCAAGCGTTTCATTCAAAATAGTCAACAGGGTCGCAAGAAGCGTGTGGAAAAACCAAGGCGCAAAATAACTGCCCGTGAACTGAGAAAAGTCAAGCGTGCAGCTGCCAAGATGCCACTTGCCACCAGTTTGGCCATATTTCAGAGCTGCAACATCACTGGAGTGCCCAAAAGCACAAGGTGTGCAATACTCAGAGACATGGCCAAGGTAAGAAAGGCAGAAAGTCGACCACCACTGAACAAGACACACAAGCTGAAACGTCAAGACTGGGCCAAGAAATATCTCAAGACTGATTTTTCTAAGGTTTTATGGACTGATGAAATGAGAGTGAGTCTTGATGGGCCAGATGGATGGGCCCGTGGCTGGATTGGTAAAGGGCAGAGAGCTCCAGTCCGACTCAGACGCCAGCAAGGTGGAGGTGGAGTACTGGTTTGGGCTGGTATCATCAAAGATGAGCTTGTGGGGCCTTTTCGGGTTGAGGATGGAGTCAAGCTCAACTCCCAGTCCTACTGCCAGTTTCTGGAAGACACCTTCTTCAGGCAGTGGTACAGGAAGAAGTCTGCATCCTTCAAGAAAAACATGATTTTCATGCAGGACAATGCTCCATCACACGCGTCCAAGTACTCCACAGCGTGGCTGGCAAGAAAGGGTATAAAAGAAGAAAATCTAATGATATGGCCTCCTTGTTCACCTGATCTGAACCCCATTGAGAACCTGTGGTCCATCATCAAATGTGCGATTTACAAGGAGGGAAAACAGTACACCTCTCTGAACAGTGTCTGGGAGGCTGTGGTTGCTGCTGCACGCAATGTTGATGGTGAACAGATCAAAACACTGACAGAATCCATGGATGGCAGGCTTTTGAGTGTCCTTGCAAAGAAAGGTGGCTATATTGGTCACTGATTTGTTTTTGTTTGGTTTTTGAATGTCAGAAATGTATATTTGTGAATGTTGAGATGTTATATTGGTTTCACTGGTAAAAATAAATAATTGAAATGGGTATAAATTTGTTTTTTGTTAAGTTGCCTAATAATTATGCACAGTAATAGTCACCTGCACACACAGACATCCCCCTAAAATAGCTAAAACTAAAAACTACTTAAAATATTGATACAAAAATATTCAGCTTTGATATTAATGAGTTTTTTGTGTTCATTGAGAACATGGTTGTTGTTCAATAATAAAATTAATCCTCAAAAATACAACTTGCCTAATAATTCTGCACTCCCTGTACTACATAAATTGTTTAAAGTAATAACATGTACAAAAACACTGCATAGTCTTCACTGTGTAAATTAAATATACATTTATTCTTATTAAAGCTACAAAAGTGATTCAGTCAAGAGCAGTGAGATTGTCTGATTAAAATTAAATGACAGACAGCAGCAGGTTTATTAGGCTGCTGTCACTTTAAGACTGAATGCACTGATCTAATATAGCCTATTGATACACATGCACTTTCTTTCTCAACTGTTTATGTTCACTTAAGACATACATGACTGTGTTCCCAATGATACTCGCAAAGACAGGTATTTTGACACATACGAGTGTGTATTTGACTGTTCAAGCCCAATAATGCACCAAAACAACTCAGTTCACAGAAACAAGTTCAAGGCTTCATGTGTGCGCGTCTCTCACAAAGCTAAGACTAAAACAAAGCTAAGTCTCTCAGACAATGCAGGCATATACCAAAATGAGTCCTCTTTTTCTGCTTATTGTGCTTCAGCAGTTTAAAATCACTTGTTTTTAAACCGCATGGCTTAAAAACACATTCAAATAATAAGCTTTCGTGACGGCACAACACGGGTACATCACATGAGCATATCCGCGATAGAGACGTTAGTCCGAAACCGGTTGACAAATTTCTATCGGTTAATCGTGTCTACCGGTTTATCGCCCACCCCTAATTGCAAGTTGATTATTAATTTATATGTCTCATTGTTTTTTAACTATGTGGCAGAGTGGCAGCCAGTTAATGTGTTCCCTCATTCTTGACCATAATCTGGGCTCCTCTGTGATCAATTATGATGACGAGAATGGGAAGACCTGCGTTCACATTGCCGCCGCTGCAGGTTTCAGTGACATCATCTATGAACTGTCTCGAAATCCTGAGACCAACTTGCAAGCTTTGGACGTGGATGAACGGTACAGTAAACATGTTGTGTGATATATGAGTGGAGTTCATATGAAGTGCTTTTTTGTTTACCAGAGGGACAACTAAGACAAAACTTGGTTTTGCTAGCAACATGTTTAACAGATAATTTTTGCTATTGGTTTGGAGGACAATATGTCACTTTTATTTGTGATGGGGCAGAACTCTAGTATCACCATAGAAGCACTGTAGCAGAAATTTCCTTAAAATGTCAAAATTCTTAAAGAGGACATATTTAATATTTAATATTTATTAAAAGTCTTGATTTTGTTTTTGAGGTCTATGCTTGAATGTTCAAAAAACACATTATTATTTTTCACATATTTGACATTGTTGCAGCTCCTCTTTTCCCAGTCTGTCAGTAACACTCTGTTTAGTTCCTGTCTCTATGAAGCCAGGCCCACCCCTTTATTTCGCATGTTCTTTGGGCGGGAATTATTTAAATTAAGAATATTGTGACACACTTTTTTCAAAGTTACTTACAGTATACTTCACATTTAGAGCACATTACTGATGGATACCAGTGGCAGTTCCTGAGTGTGCTTATTATGATGATGCCATATTCTTAACCATGAGCCCAACCATATTCTTTATTATTATACAACATAATATCTGTTTTTCTGTCAGGACCCCTCTTCACTGGGCCGCTGCAGCTGGTAAAGATGACTGTGTGCAGGTATTGTTGGAGCTGGGAGTGGAGCCCAACCCTCGAGATATTAATGAGAACACGCCACTCACATACGCCATGTACTGTGGTCATACTGCATGCATCAAACTCCTGTCCACAGAAAACAGGTTTGTCATTTTGTAAAATTTTGTTGAAAAAAAGATTTGCTGAGTACATATTGACATATCTGTGACTTTTTTAAAGAAGCAATAACTGACTACCACCCATTAGCATCAATAACTGCAACTAAACACTCCCTGTAGTTGAGTTCCCCCAAAAGTTTATTGAAAAGTTTGGTAAAAACGCACAGAAGGCAGATCCCCAGTTGGGGGGCAGATGACGGCAAAATGACGGCAAAATGTTTTCAGGAAGTGGGAGAGAGCATCTGGCTTGGTATTTTTGGAGCCAGACGATAAGACAAAGAAAAGTACCCATTGATCCTGCCTCTAATTTAGTCTTTTGACTGACCTGATGTATTTGAGGTTCCTGTGATTGGTCCACACCACAGATGGGACCACTAGGGGTGTAACGGTACACAAAACTGACGGTTCGGTACGTACCTCAATTTTAAAGTCACGGTTTAATATGGGTTCGGTACAGCAGGGGAGAGTAAACTAAATATAAAATTGCTTTTTGTTTATTTTTATTAAACAGTGGATTACTGAACAAATTGTGTCTGTCCTTAAATTAATTCAATTATAACTAAAAGTTTCTTAAAGATAATGCTGTAAACAATATAGGGAGCCCTTACTTGCACATTACTGATTGAACGATTACACGACATATGATACGTTTCAGTAAGTTGTAATGTATCCTCAACATACCTTCAGATGTTGATTCATGTTTATTCTTTGACTAGGAAGAGATGATCGCATTCACTTACGCGCCTATACAGTGATCAGTCACACCACATTAAAGAGCATCAAAACGGCATTTATCGTTTGAATTTTGTGCTAAAATGGACAGAATACTTAATATCTTCGTGTGGGAACTCGGATTGAACACACACGTGCACCGTACCGGAAGTCCTGTTCCGAAACGGTTCGGTACGAATACGTGTACTGTTACACCCCTAGGGACCACAGACCCTTCCAACTAGTGGCGCCACTCACCCGAAGCCAGCCAAAAACTCCCTAGTACCTACACTGCATTTCCGTTCTGAGAGGGACAGGCAGTGGGAGAAGTAGGGGCATTGGTGACCTTACCACTCTCCGGGAACATCTGGAAGAAAACCGTCCTAACTCCTAACTCTACGCATCCACTTCTACAATGAACTGCCTTACAGACTCGATAGTCCTCAAGATAGTCCCATGTGCCTTAAGACTGGGCAGAGGAAGACCAGTGGAAGGAAGCTGGTTATCATATCTAATAAAGGAAGCCCCCTTTCCTTAGCCCATGAAGCGGCAATAAAATTCCCCTTCTTGCCTGTATCGACCAAGACGCCGTTGTGGTGTTGTCCTACAGTAGCCTGTATGCAGTGGTTAGTAGTACTTACCAAACGTGGTGGAAGGAAAGAAAACTGGTCAGGGTCATGGGTGTCCAAGGCTCATTGATGCACGTGAGGAGCGAAGGCTAGCCCATCTGGTTTGATCACACAGAAGAGCTACTGTAGCTCAAATTTCTGAAAAACATAATGCTTCCCATGATAGAAAGGTGTCACAACACATAGTGCATCCAGGGTCAGCGCCAGGACATACGGAACGAGGGGGCCTCTGTTTGTCAATGGGGGGACCTACCTCTCCCACCCTCAATAATAATAATAATAATAATAATACCCATTTTTAATAAAAAAACAACAACCATCATGCCATCATATACCCGACGCGATGATACAGATCATTCTCATAAATAATAAGGACCAGCACTGGCTATATAATCAATCATATTAGTAACAACGACAAAAAAGCAAAAACACATCCTACCTTTAGAAAAGACAAAGTATTTTAGACAAAATCAGCTTTTTAACTTTGCATTTGCACTCGCGGCAGGCGATTAACTAAATTACGTCACTGGTAGCAGCTTGTATGTAATTGGCTGATTATGACTGTACGTCATGACGTTAAGTATTTTTTCAAGCAACTTATACTTTTTATTCATAATCTGTATTCATCATGGTAAAACTAAATTTACAAAATAGTTTTAAAAATATATATATTTAGTTATAATATTATAATTATAATATGTCAGGAATAGAGAATGAGAAGGTGACGTAACGATGTTCACTCCGCGTTGCATTTCGGGAAGGCTCCGCCATATTAGGAGGATACGCTATCCGTTACCATGGTTACTTCGACAGTGAGACCGAGAGAGCAGCTTGAGATTTGTTTGAATTTTGCGATACGGCGCAGTTTCTTGGGAAGAAATGGAGAAGGGGGAAACGAAAGGAAATGTGCTCTACCGGGAGAGACTAAATAACACTGCCAAACAGCGTTATTTAGAGAAAATGCTTGACATCAACAACATCGACCCGTACGACCTGCTAGCTACAGAATGGACGAAAAACCCAGAAGCGCTACCACCTCTCACACACCCCGACATCGCCAATTACCTGGTTTATGGTATCAGTGCCTACACAATGCAAAAGTTCAGAAGCTTTAAGTCATACTATGGGTGCAGCAGGTGCAATGATATTACGTAGCGCCTGACAATAGGCTAACTTCTGTCAACATAACCAACGCGACAACCTGCTTACACAAAGAGCGTGCTGGGGACTATTTTCAGGTGCTGCTTAATATTATTGCGCCTGTTGCGCACCCATGGTACAGCAGCAAAGTTCCTTGATTATTACGCAGGAATGAGAGTTTAGTTCCTAGCCAAATATCGGTATAGAAAATCGCAACTTTTAATTTTCTGTCGGTCTTAGTACACGATGTAACTACAGTAGAGTCAAGTTTTAAATAGGAAAAATATCGAAAGTCTTTGGTCATTTTTGAGTGAGATGCTAACGGTCTAATCAGATTCAATGATCTATGCTAAGCTATGCTAAAAGTTCTACTGCCAGACCACAGACTGAATGGATTTGAAAACGGTAAAACTCAGCTGTTTAACTCTAGGGGAGTTGGAAACAAAAAAAGTGGAGTGTTCCTTTAAAGCATCTGCTGCTAAAATTTTGGTGTCAGAGAGCACAGGATACGTCCACAGTTCAGAGTCCATGCCTTGACACATCAGAGCTGATACACAATATTAGGCAGGTGGTTTTAATGTTGTGGCTGATCAGTGTATGATTACTTAAATATATGATAGAAAAATTGTCATATTGTAGATGTATTGACATGCCAGTTTGCCTCTTGAGGGACAGTGACAGTTAATAGGTAATTTCACTGACACTTTATTAAAAATGTGACATCAAGCATGTTTTAAATGCTTCTTTCTCAGTTTAATGATACAGTGCAGTCAACACTTTTTGTTTATTTCTCATGAAATATGTAGCATAAAATAAGAAATATACAAGTGAAAGTGACATGCGAAGGCCAAGAATGGTAACCCATACTCAGAATTTGTCCTCTGCATTTAAGTTAGTGCACACACATTACGAGTAGTGAGTGAGTAGTGAACACACACACACTGCAAACCGTACTTTGTTCTTGCATCATTCAGATGTAAAATTCAGGAAGAGTTCCCATTAAGTATTTATAAACTAAACTAAAGATGGTCATATTTTTTCACAGGTCTGAGTCAAGCAGGCCACTGCATGCTCAAAACAGTGACTCTTCTATGCGCAAGGAGGGGAAATTTCGCATGCTAAATCACATCTTCTGCAAGAAGAAGAAAGAACCTTCTCAGCAGATAGACTTGAGTCAAGAATGTCAGCTCAAAGAAGAGACGTCTGAGGTGGACGACATCATCACTATGTTTGACTGTGTTGTTGAAACG
This sequence comes from Rhinogobio ventralis, assembly GCA_039654625.1. Lineage (NCBI taxonomy): Eukaryota > Metazoa > Chordata > Actinopteri > Cypriniformes > Gobionidae > Rhinogobio > Rhinogobio ventralis. Next base: position 19,008,424 of record CM077215.1, on the reverse strand, counting down.
TTAGCCAGAGATGAGAGTGAAAATAGCTCTACTGTTAGAAAACGAAATAATGACTCTGAGAAAGCCCACCTCGTTGAGGACACATCCAGCAAAGACTTCCCAAGTCTCCCACCCATACGCACACAGAGTCTTCCTCCAATCACTCTAGGTAAGTCTTTGCTGGCAAACTCTCAGACTTTGGCCCACAGGACCAGTGGAGGTCATGTGGTAGGACATTTAGCGCACAGGTCGCAGAAAAGCAAGAGCGAGCATGATCTGTTTGATGGTAAAAGTAAAGACCAAAAGGCTGTCGGACATGCATGGAAGACTGAATCCAGTCAGATTCTGACTCACAAAGCATGGATCTCAACTCCATCTGAACGGCTGCTTGACAAGCTGCTGCATGGAACTTCAAGTCCTTTAGATGTGCTGTGCTCAAATCACTCACCATACATACAGAGACATGACCAAGGTAAGATATTCCATATTGGTAGTTAGATGATTCTTCAATTAGGTGAACATTTTTGACTCTTTAAAGTGCCCCTATTATGCTATATTAAAGTTTCCTAATTTTGTTTTGGATGTCTCCTACAACAGCTTTACATGCATCAAAGATCAAAAAAAACATTTTCTCATAATATCCATTGCACATCACCACATTGTTCAATGATTCTCAAACGACTCCTTTCCATGAGCCTGCTCTGCTTTGATTGGCCAGATGGCCAGGTCTGTTACGATTGGTCTACCGCTTACAGCGCATGTAGGAAGCTAATGCCCATTTCCATAACTGTACTTCAGCTCTGTCCGGAGGCTTCGTAAAGCTCAGCGATTGTACACACTGTAAAGACTAATGAGGACGTTTTACCATATTAATCCGAGTGCGAGTCTGATGATAAAACATTGGAAGAACTTATTCTTCAACCCGAACCTCCATCCCATATTGATACGGGAACTGTATCAATAACAGCGCATACATTAGCAGAGCACTAACGTGAATGACTGCTGTAACATAAACGTTTGTAAAACAAATCTTGCTCCATCCTTTATCTTTACTTAAAATAGTAAGAATGACAGACAATCTGCATTAATAGACAGTTTTAGGTGGCCCACAGCTGCTTAGCAGAAGTATTTCAGTAAGACAGTAATAACGTGAGTTAGCCGGAAACTTACACAATATAAAACACAAAAACACGTATTTTGAACACGCGGTAGAAAAATATATACATCAATAATTAATCATACTTGCAGGTTTTGATTCTGAAGAGCAAGCTGGTGCAAATAAACGGAGTTCAAGATCTTTCAAGATCAAGCGTTTTACGAATCCCGCATTGAAATCCGAGTTTTGAGATGGCTGGTCAAGTTATTCTGAGGCAAACAACGTACAACATACTGTAGGTGGGCATTAGGCAAATTAATTTTCTAGTGACGTAGAACCGTCACACAGTGAGATTCGAAACATAAACGACTTGTATAGGCGGTTCAGAGTCGATTCTTTCCTTTAGGAGACAGTAACTTTATTTATCGTGCACTTTCGACTTTACAACTTTGCAGAACGTTTATAACGTTTATTCACAAAGAGCTATATTACACACTGCATGAAAGGAAATATTCGAAAAACCACAATAGGGACACTTTAAGTTAATTTATTTTTACAATTTTAAAAATACTTATGTAAATTATATATATATCTACTTAAGTGTGAACTGAATGTTTTTTTTGGGACACTTAATTGCATGTTAACTGCAATTGAATGAAAATGTGTTATAGTTTAAATTGATATGAAATGCAATTAGCTGAACTTCAATAAATGTACTCTCTTTAAGTTGCCTTTTATGTCATTAACATTTTTACAGGTTCAAATATGCTTTTAAGTTGTGACATGTACTACAAGTGCATGCTTTATCGTATGAAACATTATGAAACCAGATTTCAAGTATCAGGTGTCCCTGATTGAAGAACCACCCAGATATAAATGAGTGAATTAATCTATAAAATGTATACTTGCAGAATTCCTGCAGTTTGTTGTGTTTTCTTCTCTAAACAGCTCAAAATCATCTTTTACCTCTGAGGGTTAGAGAAACTGCTCTCACACGTAACAGTCTTGCTCCCATCCGTGACCACTGCACTCACAGATGTAAGTCTAATCCTTGTGCCCTAATATCATATTTTGATGGTTCATAAGACTCTTTGTAATGAAATACCCTGGTCATGATGCTACAGAAAAACAGAATTATAGTTGTATTGGTTTGTTCAGAAATATAGACACATAATTGCAAACAGTCTCTGTGTAAAAATTTAACAGATTTTGAACAATTTTGAAGAAAGTAAAAATTGGTTTGAAAGTAAAATATCTGTTTTTTGTCACGTAGTTCAAGTGTTGGTGTAGGTAGACGACCGGACAATGAAGATGAATACACAATAAACTTTATTAAAATGAACGCAAACCATAACCAAACTCAGGACATGCGTTTACAACAACCGACAAAGGGAACTAAACACAGGCACATAAATACTCAGGCAAACAAGGATAATAAATGACGAACAGCTGAACAGAATGACTAATCATACAGTAACCATAGTGACAGCTCAGGCAGGAAACTAGAACAAAGGAAAGGAATGTGACAATAAGGAAAATAAACTAAAAGTCCATGAAAATAAAACTAAGATAAGGACTGAATATCTGTGACATAACGCCCCCTCCCAGAAGGCACAACCTTGTGCCATAACAAAAGAGAAGAGGGAGGGAGGGAGGGAGGGTGAGGGCTTAGGAGGTAGATGAGGAGCAGGCGAAAGGCTGGAGAGAGCAGATAGAACAGACCAAGGAGGCGATGGAGGAAGAAGCCATGGAGGAGATGATGGGAGATGTGGCCAGGTGGTAGTGACCAAGAGCGCAGCTAGGACGATAGTCCACGGTGACATCCGAGCCGATGGGACCAAGCGACACCGCTGGAGACCTAGGTGGAGCCGCGGTGATGAGCGTCCGAGGTGGAACCAGAGTGCCCGAGGACGGAGGCGGAGCTGGTGTGACCAAAGCATGGACTGAGGCGGAGCTGGTGAGAAGGAGAAGCCAGCTGAAGCTGTAGGCAGGGTGATGACTGACCAGAGTGGAGCCAGAGGGACAAGGGAACCCGGTGAAGCCGTTAGGCCGAGGATCTCTGGTGGAGCTGAGGGTGGGAGGAGCCAAGGCGAAGCCAACGGGTCGAGGTGCCGCGAAGGGATCAGCTGCCAGAGGCAGAGCTGGGGATCCCCACACTTGGGCAATGCAGGGCTCAGGCAAAATCTCAGCAGTCAAGGGTGGTGGTGGGTTGGGCCCTGGGTCTAGCTGTGGTCTGGAACAGGGGTAGATGCTCTCCAGACACCTGATGATGGCCTCCTTCTAGCTAATTGATGCTAAGTGATAGTTGACCCCGATACAGAAGAGAGACTTTAAAGTCTCATCATCGAAGACTGTTTGTACAGCGAGCTGGCTAAAGTGAAGAGTAAAGTCCAATAAAGGAAGCCCTTCCCGGGCTAAAGTGGTAAATCTCGCTGCATAATCCATCTTCTGTTTGAGGTTGGTTGTTCTGCCATGTAGTCTAAACGTTGGTGTAGGCAGATGACCGTGAAAATGAAGATGGATACAAAATAAACTGTAATAAAATGAAAGCAAACCATAACCAAACTCAGGACATGCATCGATGACAATCAACAAAGGGAACTGAAAACACAGGCAGATAAATACTCAGGCAAACAAGGATAATAAATGATGAACAGTTAAACAGAATGACTAATCGTATCAGTAACCATAGTTACAAACTCAGGCGGGAAACTAGAACAAACAAACATGTGACTAAAGGAAAACAAACTAAAAGTCCAGGATAATGAAACTAAGACAAAAAACGACTGAATATCTGAGTTTGATTTGCAATCATGTTTATGAGTTTATGATATAACTGCTGTAGTCTGAAATAGCAGGTTCTATTGTTTAATTTAATAAATAACATCCACACAAGTTTTTCATCTAAATGTTTGTAAGATACATACAAATAAATAAATAAAATAAAAATATCATCATAACACTACCCTGTTCTTACTAAAGTACTTAATTTAGAACCAGAAAGATTGCACAGGAGACAATATTTAGGGCTACATTTGCAACAGTTGAGAGAGAGACTAATTAGCCTGTGTTGATTATGTTTGTTCCATATTTACCATATTTTGCTATTTTGCTGTCTATATGTTTATTATTAAAATGGTTCAAATTTGTTGAAGTTTAAACAAAATGTGTTAAACACTTCCCGATCTTCCCTGCATGATAAACATATATTAACATATATAAATATGATACACTTCTGGTATTTTTGCTGAACATGAGCATTGTTCATATCTTCGGTTGAACAAACCCTGCTTTCATGTCGTCCACAGTTTCCTTACCACCTGACCAGGTCTCCCAGGGAGTGAAGAAGTCCAAATCCTCTCTAGGAGCGAGTCTGGCTGTACTTCCACCTCCGTTTGCATCCAAACTGCACCGCTCCGGCATTCCCCAAAGCCAGTCGATCAGCTCCTTCCCGACTCCATTGACAGGAGAACCTTTACGTAACATTCAAGTTCTTCCAGCCATTCCTCCGCAGAGAAAACGGAGCCCATCTCCTCTCATGACCCAGAGGCCGCAGAATCACTCTGACAGCAGAAACTGATGGAAATCTGCCTGAAATAAGTGACCAATTGAAAATTGTAATACTGTTCAGCTTTTCATGGATCATTTGGATTCATTTAAATCATGAGGACACTGAAGAATCACTGTTTGATAAAATTACTGAGTCTTAACAACAGGCTATTTTTTCATACGATTTTACAACTATGATCTTTTTCTATGGTATGCATATGGATGAACTTTTAATTGTAACATTTAAACATGTTTTAAGCTTATTGTTTACTGTTATTATTATTAATAAAGAATTGTTGAAGTATCGAATAGCAATAACGTACTAAATAATACACTTCCTGGTCCCCCCCAAAAAGTTGCTGTTTGGGCTTAAGAGTCTATGATTGGATCCTTATTGCGGTGATTATTATGTTTCCAGCAAGTTATATGTTTGGCAACAGTTCTTCTAACCCTAATCATCTAAACATCAATTTAACCATCTTTTTTTTTTCTAATCAAAAGTTTATGCAATTTTGATGGAAATAACATGATTTATTTCCATCAATAGGTTCCAAACAAGATTTATTTCCATCAATAGGTGCATACATTTTTGGTCAAAATCTTGCATTGACAATGCAAGAGTCCAGCACTCTATAAAGTCTACTCCAGCACATCCCAAAGACTTTCAATGAATTTAAGGTCTGGACTCAGAGGTGCCTATTCATGTGTGAAAATTATTCTTCATGCTCCCTCCCAACCATTCTTTCACAATTTAAGCCTGATGAATTTGACATTGTCATCCTGGAATATGGCCTTGATGTGTCTTCCTACATAGTTATTTAAGAAATGAAAAGCTACACACTCTATCCATTAGGGTTTGAAAAACTGTTGCCAATGGTCCAATAATAGATTCTTAAGCATTTGCCTTTTTTGAATACAAACAGCGACTTTTGTTTTGGCCGGGCAGTGTATAAACAGTATAATAGGGTCTTAATTTGATACCTTTTAAATGAAGGCCTTGAAATAGTCTTAAATGCATAATAATATGAAATAAAATTCCACCAGTCCGGATACTTCCGTAATGATTCGGACATATGTTGCTGAGGCCATACTACAGCCATTTGTTGCCATGGCAAGTAATCCCCTCAAAGATTTTGTGAGGGGACATTTCTACACCTTTTTACTCGTACGCGAAGGTCAGCGTACAGTGCGCGTTGCGCAAATTTTGTCAGAAGAGTACGCACAACGCTGGATTTTTGTAACTGTGCGTACTTTGTATGCCCAGATTGCACATGCGCATTAAATTTTTCTTGCAGTATTTACATGGGTTGTAACTCGTGGCGAGAGATTGCTCAAAACTGCGCATGCGTTGAATGCCTGTGCAAGGCTGTGCATTCAACTGTGCACATACGCTCGCGTACGCGTAAAGTATACATGACAGCTATTGGGCCACAGACTTTCCTCAAAAGTCATTTTATTGGTAACCTTGAAATTTATCCTACACAAAACCCTTACAACAAAGTGACTTCATTGGTTACATTCAAAATATACCCTTCCCAAAACCCTTAAGGTGAATGATTTGATTGGTTTTCTTTAAACAATATCCCTCCCAAAACCCTTACAGGTGAGTGATTTGATTGGTTGCAAGCCAGGTGGGCAGATAAAAAAAATATAGTTTAACCAATAATTGATTGTTTGTCTTTATTAGGAAAAATAGTCAATAGTAACTAGGGGTTGAACGTCTTAAGTTTTTTTAAAGTCAACATTTATGTGATGAAAGTCGAGTCGACGTCGACTAGTCGCTGATGACGTCATTAATGAACAAATAACCCTGAACCTTGAGCTGAGACGCGAACACGGGTTTTCTTGTGCACAGGACAGCTATGGCTATTCTAACTGCATTGTCATATCTGTCAAATTCATGGATCCATAACTTCAAAACGCTACAGTAAAAATGTCTGGAATTCTGCATAATAACAGTCAAGTCCACTGGGTATAAGTTCCCAGTGCAACTTTCAACGCACCCATAAAGTCCCCTGAGATATAGAGCCTCCAATTGGGCCAACAATGCAATGGCTATTCTAACTGCATTGTCATATCTGTCAAATTCATGGATCCATAACTTCAAAATGCTACAGTAAAAGTGTCTGGAATTCTGCATGGTGGCAGTCAAGCACACTGGGTATAATACCCTAGTGCAACCTTCAACACACCCATAAAGGCAGCCGAGATATAGCACCTCCAAATGGGCCAACAATGCAATGGCTCTTCTAACTGTACTGTCGTTTGTCAAATTCGTGGGTCCATAAGTTCATAACGCTACAGTAAAAATGTCTGAAAATTTTCTTGATGATAGTCAAGCACAATGGGTATGAAGCACCAGTGGAATTTTGAACGCAACCATAAAGACCCCTGAGATATAGCGCCTCCAAATGGGCCAACAATGCAATAGCTATCCTAACTGTATTGTCATATCTGTCAAATTCATGAATCCATAACTTCAAAATGCTACAGTAAAAATGTCTGGAATTCTGCATGGTGACAGTCAAGTCCACTGGGTATAATGCACCAGTGCAGCTTTGTACGCACCCATAAAGGCAGCCGAGATATAGCGCCTCCAATTGGGCCAACAATGCAATGGCTATTCTAACTGCATTGTCATATCTGTCAAATTCATGGATCCATAACTTCAAAATGGTACAGTAACCAACAATGCAATAACTCTTTCCAGTCAATTTAATTAGTCAATTAAATCAGAAAGTACAGTTGTAAGATATTACAAATTATAGTATTGACAAATATCATATATGCATTTAAGCAAAATTAGTTTGCATTTCAAAGCAATGATAACATGATTATATATGTTATATAATCATCCATATTTGATGTTCTGGAGACCTTGCATGGGTAGGAGTCATCTATTAAAAGGTGTTGATTCATCTGAAGTCTTGGAGGCTGGATCCAAGCTGGAGCTAGCATTAATCTCTCGTTACCTTAGGATATTGAGATTTGTAATTTTTTTTTTTTTTTTTTTTTGGAATTGATTTATTAATGCATTCAAAGCATTCAAGTGCAATAATTGAAGAATGATGTAATTACATTTTATGTACATTTATATTTTTTACAGTCATTTTCACTGGTATTTCTGTGTTAAAATAGTTTATTATTCTTTTCTGAAAATAGACATAATAGTATCAGGGTCCCTAAATTGAGCTGATAACATTTACAATAATTAAAGAATACTGTAATTATATTGTATGTGCTTTTATATTTTTACAGTCCATTTTCGCTAATACATTATTCTTTTATTCTGAAAATAGACACAAAAACAACACAACCCCTTAAAAAGCGTGAAAAAGAGAAAAAATTGAGCGTGAATAAGAAGCTAACAAACGCGGAAGCACCGCGTTTTAAGGTGGAACGGATAGCGTCAATAAGAAGCTGCGAATAAGAAGCTGGATTCAGCCTCGTGGAATATAGACACCCTCAGCCTGACGGGTCAGTTTAAATACATGTGTGTATTGGCACGATTGGTTAAACAGGTAATTCTGATACATGCTATATTTTCTATATTTTTCCGCGCCCTCACAAAACTTACTGTTGTCTCTCTTTGGATTTTTTGCCACAACCTTGATTGATTGTTTCAGCTGGACCTTTCCGGAATGAAACTATGAATATTTCTTCCTCATAGCCTCATTATACATCTGGTAGGATACCTGAAAGGCATAGAAAATGTTTAGTTACATAAAATATTTAATTGGATAGGTAAAACAATGCAAAAATGGATATTAAAAGATTGCAACAACCTTCTGGACTTCTGTTACTGCTTATAATCTCAGAAGACAAGTTGGCCCAGTCTTGTGCGTATGATACTGTGGAAAAGAGGAAACATTATCAGATAAAAAAAATACAGTATAATATAGTTGACATTAAATATATACATTTTTAAATACAGTATAAATACAAATACAGTAATATTTAATTTTTGTCACAGAAATGCACTTGACAGTGAAGCATTGATTTTGAGCTAGTATGCCGTAAAGTGTTGTTTAAATGCCACCAAATTAAATAACTGTCATGACACAGACGGTGGCAGAGGATGAGGTGAACTCAAGTGGTATTTATTGACAGAGACACGAACACAGGTTGCAATAGGTATTCAGGTGAGTATTAGAAACAAGCAGTTCTGGACAGCCACATGGAGTTTGTCGTTTGCAGGGAATGGAGAACACGAGGACCGAGGAACATCATCCATTTTTTTTTACATCAGCTATGCATTCCGTCAATCTTGTGAATTGGTAAGTTTCGTCAGGGCGCAAAGAAATATAGAGCTGAGTATCGTCAGCATAACAATGAAAACTAACGCCATGCTTCCTAATGAGATCTCCCAAGGGTAGCATGTGAAAAGCAACGATCCGAGCACTGATGAATTCTACAGATGAATTAATGATATTAAGAAGAGGATCTATGATAACTCAACATAATAACAGCAACATTTTTAATAAATACATTTCTGCCAAAACACCATATTTCTACAGTGTTTGTAGCTGCAGGGTGAATTATAATAAGGGTGCTCGGTTGACAATTTACCTCGTTGTGACTGTTTTCAGCTACATTCACCACACAACTGCATAACACAAAATTCTTAGTCAAATCTGAATGGATTTGGTGGAAGTTGTGCTATCCGATCGTGGATCAAGCAACTAGTGCAACTTGATAGAGCGACAGAAGCGCACGTTCGATCTGCTTTCGCGTGCAAGTGATAAACTGCACTAGCCGCTTGATCTACGATTTTTATTCGAATAGCGCCATGTCACATATTTGGAGTATTTGCATTTTTAAAACAGCATCTAATAGTGGAGGGGGATCTCCCTCGCTTCACCGATCGGCCCACCGGGAATGTCCCGGTGCTCCCAATGGCCAGTAGCCTACATGCCTGGCCATCAGCGTTTCAGCTGTGAATGTCAATGAAATTTTACGGATTCCTGTATATGTCCGTGTACGCCAAGTATCTGGCTATTTCTAGAAATGTATTGATCTGTGTAGCTTAGCTCAGGATTTTTCCGCATTAGGCAAACCTGAAATTACACAGAAATTTACCATGGCCAGATATTACCGAATATGACCCTTTTCATTTGCACTTTTCGGGAAATCAGATTACTAATGGCTCACTAATGGATGTCTGCGCACATTAAACTGGGTTGGGAGAAAGTGATCTAGGGCTGTCAATTATAACACTGACATCTCATTTATAACAGTTAAGGCATTTAGTTCCTTTAGTTGGCTTGCCAGGTCAATTCTGAATTATTCTGCGCTATCCTTGGGTTTTAGGGGACGTGCTCTGGTTTTAACCCTATCCCACCAATAGCCTAACCCTAACCTTACTGAGCCTAAACTCCTCCCCATCCCACCAACAACCTAAAAGGCCAAAATAAAACAAGATCTAATCAGATTCTCTTAATAATTGTTCAAGAGGTATAGATTTATTTGTCAGATGGAGTCTAGTTTTTTTGTCTGCATTTTAAGCCACACAATTAAACCTATTGTTGATTAGTGTTTATTTGTAAGTGGTAGGCTACACATTCTCCATTTTGACTGATATTTTGCATTTCGCTACCCAAGCGACTTACATTCAGGTTCACATTTTATCAGTTCATACATTTTCTGAGAATCAAACACATGATGTGTTTAATGGCGCCAGTGAACTAGTTTGAGCTAAGCACATATTTTTGTACTTGCCTTTATGCTGCTATGTCTTCTTGGGAGTTAGTTCAACAAATAATATTTGTAATTTAATGAATTCAATTTTAGGCTTTTGAATTCATATAAAACTTTTTAAATGAAAACATAAATCAATAAGCCTATATGTATTTGGTGTGGACCTACATAAAAGTTATTTACAAATTGATATATATTTTGCTCTCTTCAGCAGTCCTAGCTTCAAGCAGCAGTGTTTTCTATTGCTGTGTAAATGTGTTTAAATTCTTAATATTGTTCACAATGATCTCTTCATCATCAGCAAAGTGTTAAAGGTAGGGTAGGCAATTTTCGGAGAGGCTAGCATTAGCAAGCTAGCTTTGAAAGCATGAGATCCCATCCTCCCTTCAGAGCTCCAAAGCCACGCCTCCTACAAAACACATGAACGTGTACAGCAGGGAGCAAACAAAAGCATCACGAGAGAGAGACTGTTAAATTACCTCCGGTCTCAAAGCACATAACATTGAAATAATAATGAACATAAACAACTTAAAGAGCACTGACTTGTACCACCTGACTGCTGCAGATTAATTTTGCCATTGATAGTGTTGCCGTTGAACGCATAAATTTGAGTCACAAAATCGCTCCGAGTATAACGTCATGGGTTTCCATCTCTCATAAATTATTATAGTAGTTATGCCGTGAACATAGCATAAGCTCGTTGTTTTGGTTCAGGAGGAACTGTAAAATGTGAAATGGGTGCACTCAACGCACAGGACCGTCCTGCGTGAGCAGGTGCTCGGAGGTATGGAAATTGTTGACAGGCTGGTAGGACATCTGACAGAGAAAGTGTGTATCAAGTGTAGTGGTAGCCTACGCTTAAACCGGGTTAGATTTGTTTGGTTTTATCTACTTATCTACTATCCAGTCAACTAGTTTGTTCAACTAGCTTTTTTGGTACTGGCACCTGTTACTAAAGTCAAATAGTGTTGTGAGCAACGCCAAGGCCATGGGTTTGATTTTCCGGGAATGTGAACTCTTTTGTAGGGAAGCTTTATTTTCAGACTTGTTTCTCTGATTTAGAGAATAGTTGAGCCAAAACCCATCTGTCACATGACAGATCATAGTTATATTCTGGAAATCTTTTCACTGTCAAATCCATGGTTCTCATAAATAGGCTGTCATTATTCATGTGCCATTGCACTGCAGGCATATACTGGTGGGCAGTTTGGAAAAGTGATGTTTTTAAGCATGTCATAACACATCCTAAACAAAAGGCTTTTGTTAACAAAAGTGCCTTCCTGCCAGTAAATGTCCCTGGATTGCAAAATACTGTGACAGCGCTAGCATCAATAAAGGTGTTAAACTGAAGTTAATCATTCGAATAAGTTTTTATAATGAGAAATAGCACAAATTTGTCTGTCACGCATTTTAATTTTTAAAAATGTAAATACGCTCAGGAAGTAAGATCGTTTTACACTGTTTTCGGGCAGTGGGCGAGGACTAACTGGAAATCTAATACAGGGGTTTTCAATGTCAGAAAGCCTGCCCTAGGAACGAATGTTATTGTTTCCTGCACATAACATTATGTTTCCATAACATAATGATACCTTTGAAAATCGTTAGCTAATGATTAATTAAAGCAGACGACTGAAAGCTGAAATGCATGGCTTTGACCCATTGTAGCAATGAACATATGAATTTACACTATTAGTTAATATAATATGTTATTAGGGAATTAATACAATATGACACATTTAAACAAATAACAATTCATATATTACTTAATCTATTAATCATATAGAATCTGTATTAGTTGCTGATGCAGTAATCATTAATAAATGGTTTAGTTCTTCATGAGTCATACATTAACTAATGATTATCTGTGCATTAGTTAAGAATGAATTAATGCATATTGTGCACCCGTATTGTAAAGTTTTACCGAATAAATTAATACCAAATACATTTCCAAATATACAAATAACGTAAAATAAAAGGTATAACAGCTTCTCTTGCCTTATGCGCCACATATTTATGTGTCTTGCCCCCGTTTTCCTCAAATAAGCAAGGAGTAGCACCTTTGGTGATAGAAATGATTGTAAATGAGCATAAGCCCCATAAGGTCCGCCATGCTTTGTTTACATCTAGCTACCACAATTCCTTGCGCTCAGGCAGTTTGACTTTGCCAGGAACGCTACAAAGTCGTGAGTCGTGGTTTGTAGTTGTAACTTACGGGCTCAAAAACCTGCCTGGAACGCAGCATTAGTACAGAGGACGTTTTGGCTCTGCGTCAATGAACGTGAGCACGCTTGCAGGACTTTCCCCATAGAGCTTTCCAGATAATCATCTGTTCAAATGAGAGCGAAAATAAGTGACATGTTGACTGGTTGAACAAATCTAAAGGTAGGAAACCATTGTAATGCCTCCAACTTATGGTGTTATTATTATTCTCTCATTTAAGATCCTATGATGTCGTTTAGTATGTTAAGTTTTATTTTCGACGTTGTGGTTTAAAAATTATTTATGGATTATGGTTTATCTGCTAACTGTATAACTGTATTACTTATGAAATCGCAACATTATATAATTGTAAACAATATATCTATATCATCTCTTTCAAAATATGTATTCAGTCAGATAACAGTTGTTTTATTATTTAAGCTTTCATTGATTTCATTTTCACCATTATGTTTATGTTAATGTTAATTAAAATGCCTTTTTTCCACATTAGTCAACACTCCATATCTCAAAAAACCTAATCACTTAGCATATATATATATATATACACACACACACATTAATGTATATATTTAAGTCTGATCATGTATATAGTGTATATATATTTATATAATTTAATTTAAACTGCTCAGGTGTTATGAGAGCCCAGGTCGCTCTGATAGTGGCCTTCAGCTCTTCTGCATTGTTGGGTCTGGCATATCGCATCTTCCTCTTCACAATACCCCATAGATTTTCTATGGGGTTAAGGTCAGGCGAGTTTGCTGGCCAATTAAGAACAGGGATACCATGGTCCTTAAACCAGGTACTGGTTGCTTTGGCACTGTGTGCAGGTGCCAAGTCCTGTTGGAAAATGAAATCTGCATCTCCATAAAGTTGGTCAGCAGCAGGAAGCATGAAGTGCTCTAAAACTTCCTGGTATACGGCTGCGTTGACCTTGGACCTCCGAAAACACAGTGGACCAACACCAGCAGATGACATGGCACCCCAAACCATCACTGACTGTGGAAACTTTACACTGGACCTCAAGCAATGTGGATTGTGTGCCTCTCCTCTCTTCCTCCAGACTCTAGGACCCTGATTTCCAAAGGAAATGCAAAATTTACTTTCATCAGAGAACATAACTTTGGACCACTCAGCAGCAGTCCAGTCCTTTTTGTCTTTAGCCCAGGCGAGACGCTTCTGACGCTGTCTGTTGTTCAAGAGTGGCTTGACACAAGGAATGCGTAGTGTAGTGGTTCTTGAAGCACTGACTCCAGCTGCAGTCCACTCTTTGTGAATCTCCCCCACATTTTTGAATGGGCTATGTTTCACAATCCTCTCCAGGGTGCGGTTATCCCTATTGCTTGTACACTTTTTTCTACCACATCTTTTCCTTCCCTTCACCTCTCTATTAATGTGCTTGGACACAGAGCTCTGTGAACAGCCAGCCTCTTTTGCAATGACCTTTTGTGTCTTGCCCTCCTTGTGCAAGGTGTCAATGGTCGTCTTTTGGACAACTGTCAAGTCAGCAGTCTTCCCCATGATTGTGTAGCCTACAGAACTAGACTGAGAGACCATTTAAAGGCCTTTTCAGGTGTTTTGAGTTAATTAGCTGATTAGAGTGTGGCACCAGGTGTCTTCAATATTGAACCTTTTCACAATATTCTAATTTTCTGAGATACTGAATTTGGGATACTCCTTAGTTGTCAGTTATAATCATCAAAATTAAAAGAAATAAACATTTGAAATATATCATTCTGTGTGTAATGAATGAATATAATATACAAGTTTCACTTTTTGAATGGAATTTGTGAAATAAATCAACTTTTTGATGATATTCTAATTATATGACCAGCACCTGTATTATGTGAACACAAACTTTTATTTTAGATGCAGTTAATCGCGATTAATCGATTTGACAGCACTAATATAAAAAAATATATATCAGTCTGGCGAGTAAACTAAAAAATATGCTAGCCAATGGCGATTATATTGCCAAGGTGTGCGTAGAGGGTTGAGAAAGCAGAAGAAATAGTTGATAAGAGAGGAAAGACTAATTCAGTGGCGCGGAAGTGGTTCGGCTATCTAAGATCTGATAAACTTCAGGTTTCAGTGTGCTGCAAAATGTGCCGGAGAGTGGTGCCAACTAGCAGCGGGAACACATCAAATCTGTTCCACCATCAGCCTACGTTATAGTTTAAAGTTAAAGATATTAATATTAATAAAGTGAGTGAGAGTCTTATTATTATTTGACGGTGATTTCACATTTCTTGTATGAAGGCTAAATACAAATAAAAGGTGAACATTCATTTATTTGTAACGTTTTTATTTCTAAAATATAGGTTTCATAGACTTGGCAAATTAATTTTTTCAGTTTGTAGGTACAGTCATCCGTTGTGGCCATTCTTAGTTTTTCTGAGGCTTTTATATAGTTAATATTGTATCGACTGAAATTAAGAAATATATCGTGATATACATTTTGGCCATATCGTCCAGCCCTATTTGAAACAAGACTTCTGAGTAATACTGAAGATATTACTATAAATTACAGCAACACCTCCCCCTTTGCCTTTCAGGCGCAGCTCGTGTTTATAACAATAATCTTGAGGGGGTGGACTCATTTAAAAGAATGTAATCATCAGATTTTAGCCAGGGGTCCGTTCTTCGTACGTCGCTAACTCAGTTAGCTGGATTTGATTGTTGACGATTTGGCATGATCTTGGATTGTTTGGTTCTTTGAAGCTCATCCTGGACTTGCTGTCATAGCAACAGGTACGGAAGTTTAAACCTGCTTGGGAGCAGGCTTATTTTTTATGTAAACAGGATTAGATTGCATCTTTTTAAGCGGCGTTGATACTTAAAATTTGTCCCAACCACTGCTACTTTATTACAAGAGTTCCTTACTGAACCAGGGGCAATAATAATTTTAAATAATAACAATAATAATAATAATATAAAAATGTATTTGAAAAATATATTATAATGTTGTGTATAATACTATTGACACAGCCACTTGACTGAGAGATTTATTTGTGATGGAATAATTACTTTATCATTTTATTGGAGTCTTACACATATGCTGTAACGTTAATCTGAGCCGTGCATTAATTTGAGTGATGTCGGATATTATGGGATGGCTTGATGCGGCACAGGAGAAGCAGATAACTGGATCTTGACCCTTAAGAAACTTTAATACTGTCATGTAACAAATCTGCTTCAAACTGACTTAAAAATAAATGAATTGCTAATTACAACATTGAAATAAAAATGTAACGGGTGTACAAATGCTATAAAATCGTGAATATAAATAATTGTGAATCATGTTTAAAAAAAAAAAAAACAGTGCACATTTCATAACTTTTATGTTGGTTTGGTCGCTTGGCTGTTTCCTTGTAAAGGTACAGAAATTCGTGGTTTTCACAACTATTTGTCAAGTTTTTTTGCCAGGTGGCTTTTTTAATTATATGATGTCATTACATTGCTGTCTTCCTGCCAGCCAATCGCTGCATTACTGATCGTGGTTTCGAGTATCGATACATCTGCCCTCTTCAGGGAACACAGGAACACGCAGTTATCTTAGACAACTTAATCCAGATTGTTTGAAGAACCAAATTAGCCAGAGATCAGTTATCACGATTAGAAGATCTGGGATCTGTCAAATCATCTCAGATGTATTAAGCGAGGTACGAAGAACGGACCCCAGGTTTCTGTCAAACACAACACATCTAGTTTATTATCTGTAATCATATCATTAACAATAAGCGCTTTTGAGGGAAGGGATTGAATATTCAGCAACCCAAGCTTTATCATTTGTTCATCTGTATTATATCTGTTTTTTATTTGTTGAACATTAATTACATTTTTACCCTTTAATGGGTTTGAGAGTTTTTTGTATTTACTAATTTAGGGAAACAGACACAGTCTCTTTTATCTAGGTGAAATAGTTTCTATGTGTTGGGATTTATCTGAATTCTGTGAAGTGAGACAGCTAGCAGACGGTCGGTTAAGCCAGTCTGTCTGCTTCCTGACCTGGGCCCCAGTTAGTCAAGGTTCAACTCTAAGACTATGTGCCAAATTACTAGAGAGAAGAGCAGCACCATCCCAGAAGGGATGAATACCATCTCTTTTTAACAGGTCAGGTCTGCCCCAAAAGCTTTTCCAATTGTCTATGAACCCTATGTTATTCTGCGGACACTACTTAGACAACCAGCCATTGAGTGAGGACAGTCTGCTAAGTATCTCATCACTCTGACGAACAGGAAGGGGGCCAGAACAAAATATTTCAGCTGACATCGTACTTGCGAGTTCACACAGCTCTTTAATATTAATTTTAGATTACATCATATCGAACATCATTAGTGCAGACGTGGATAATAATCTTAGAGAATTTACAATTAGCATTAGCCAGCACTTTTAAATTTGCTTTGATGTCACGTGCTCTTGCTCCTGGTAAACATGTGACTATGGTGGCTGGTGTCTCTATTTTCACATTCCGTGTAATGGAATCGGCAATAACTAGGGCACTTTCAACAGGATTCTCAGGATTCTCGCGTCACTGAGTGGGGAGAACCTGTTTGATGTTCTAAGTGGTGTTTTGATCCATGACTATGCCGTCTCACAGTCACCCAGTTGCCCGGCTGCTCGAGCTCTACTGCCGGAATCGAACAATGTACAGAGTTCACTAAGCTAGTCGCATCCAAAGCAGTGCCTAAAGCCCCATTCTTACTATTCTCAATTAAAGTTTGGATGTGTGTCTCTAATTCTGAAATCTTCTTCGTCAGCCTGACTATCTCCCTGCATTTATCACATGTGAAGCCTTCTTCGCTGACAGAGAAGGTAATGCTAATCATGTAACAGGCAGTGCAAGTGACAATAACAGGAGAAGATGACATGACTCACCGTGTTTGTTGACTAATCCAGCTCACCAGAGTTGTTTGATGGACTCGTAAAAAGGCGTGCGATAGAAAAACAGGAGGCCTGGATGCACGGATGGCAGGCTAACAGGCTAACGAAATACGTGTTGTGATAGTGATTTAGATTTAAAAGCTAGGCAATATTAGACAATATATGGTGATGAGTAAGTTGTTTTTAGCAGTATAAACAACAACGAATTATATCAAATAGAGATTCAAAAGCAAAGCTGTATGGAGCTATAGACGCGAAACACTCAGCAGCGAGGCAGACAGGAGCAATCAATCAGGATCAAATAGGCGGCATCTTTGTTAATAAACTGCAGATTTGAAGTTTAAACCACAACATTCTCTTTAGAAGAACTCTTAAAACCTCAACAACATTAGCGTTTTAAAAATATTTTTTTGCGTTTTCTCCTCCGACATTGACGCTCTCTGGGATGCTGGAATGCTGCCTGTGTGGAAATGCGGAGGCAAACGGTGGACAGTCCCCATGCTGATACTGCTGGAATACTGAAATTTAGTACAGAGGACGTTTTGGCTCTGCGTCAATGAACGTGAGCACGCTTGCAGGACTTTCCCCATAGAGCTTTCCAGATAATCATCTGTTCAAATGAGAGCGAAAATAACTGACATGTTGACTGGTTGAACAAATCTAAAGGTAGGAAACCATTGTAATGCCTCCAACTTATGGTGTTATTATTATTCTCTCATTTAAGATCCTATGATGTCGTTTAGTATGTTAAGTTTTATTTTCGACGTTGTGGTTTAAAAATTATTTATGGATTATGGTTTATCTGCTAACTGTATAACTGTATTACTTATGAAATCTCAACATTATATAATTGTAAACAATATATCTATATCATCTCTTTCAAAATATGTATTCAGTCAGATAACAGTTGTTTTATTATTTAAGCTTTCATTGATTTCATTTTCACCATTATGTTTATGTTAATGTTAATTAAAATGCCTTTTTTCCACATTAGTCAACACTCCATATCTCAAAAAACCTAATCACTTAGCATATATATATATATATACACACACACACATTAATGTATATATTTAAGTCTGATCATGTATATACTGTATATATATTTATATAATTTAATTTAAACTGCTCAGGTGTTATGAGAGCCCAGGTCGCTCTGATAGTGGCCTTCAGCTCTTCTGCATTGTTGGGTCTGGCATATCGCATCTTCCTCTTCACAATACCCCATAGATTTTCTATGGGGTTAAGGTCAGGCGAGTTTGCTGGCCAATTAAGAACAGGGATACCATGGTCCTTAAACCAGGTACTGGTTGCTTTGGCACTGTGTGCAGGTGCCAAGTCCTGTTGGAAAATGAAATCTGCATCTCCATAAAGTTGGTCAGCAGCAGGAAGCATGAAGTGCTCTAAAACTTCCTGGTATACGGCTGCGTTGACCTTGGACCTCCGAAAACACAGTGGACCAACACCAGCAGATGACATGGCACCCCAAACCATCACTGACTGTGGAAACTTTACACTGGACCTCAAGCAATGTGGATTGTGTGCCTCTCCTCTCTTCCTCCAGACTCTAGGACCCTGATTTCCAAAGGAAATGCAAAATTTACTTTCATCAGAGAACATAACTTTGGACCACTCAGCAGCAGTCCAGTCCTTTTTGTCTTTAGCCCAGGCGAGACGCTTCTGACGCTGTCTGTTGTTCAAGAGTGGCTTGACACAAGGAATGCGTAGTGTAGTGGTTCTTGAAGCACTGACTCCAGCTGCAGTCCACTCTTTGTGAATCTCCCCCACATTTTTGAATGGGCTATGTTTCACAATCCTCTCCAGGGTGCGGTTATCCCCATTTTGCTTGTACACTTTTTTCTACCACATCTTTTCCTTCCCTTCACCTCTCTATTAATGTGCTTGGACACAGAGCTCTGTGAACAGCCAGCCTCTTTTGCAATGACCTTTTGTGTCTTGCCCTCCTTGTGCAAGGTGTCAATGGTCGTCTTTTGGACAACTGTCAAGTCAGCAGTCTTCCCCATGATTGTGTAGCCTACAGAACTAGACTGAGAGACCATTTAAAGGCCTTTTCAGGTGTTTTGAGTTAATTAGCTGATTAGAGTGTGGCACCAGGTGTCTTCAATATTGAACCTTTTCACAATATTCTAATTTTCTGAGATACTGAATTTGGGATACTCCTTAGTTGTCAGTTATAATCATCAAAATTAAAAGAAATAAACATTTGAAATATATCATTCTGTGTGTAATGAATGAATATAATATACAAGTTTCACTTTTTGAATGGAATTTGTGAAATAAATCAACTTTTTGATGATATTCTAATTATATGACCAGCACCTGTATTATGTGAACACAAACTTTTATTTTAGATGCAGTTAATCGCGATTAATCGATTTGACAGCACTAATATAAAAAAATATATATCAGTCTGGCGAGTAAACTAAAAAATATGCTAGCCAATGGCGATTATATTGCCAAGGTGTGCGTAGAGGGTTGAGAAAGCAGAAGAAATAGTTGATAAGAGAGGAAAGACTAATTCAGTGGCGCTGAAGTGGTTCGGCTATCTAAGATCTGATAAACTTCAGGTTTCAGTGTGCTGCAAAATGTGCCGGAGAGTGGTGCCAACTAGCAGCGGGAACACATCAAATCTGTTCCACCATCAGCCTACGTTATAGTTTAAAGTTAAAGATATTAATATTAATAAAGTGAGTGAGAGTCTTATTATTATTTGACGGTGATTTCACATTTCTTGTATGAAGGCTAAATACAAATAAAAGGTGAACATTCATTTATTTGTAACGTTTTTATTTCTAAAATATAGGTTTCATAGACTTGGCAAATAAATTTTTTCAGTTTGTAGGTACAGTCATCCGTTGTGGCCATTCTTAGTTTTTCTGAGGCTTTTATATAGTTAATATTGTATCGACTGAAATTAAGAAATATATCGTGATATACATTTTGGCCATATCGTCCAGCCCTATTTGAAACAAGACTTCTGAGTAATACTGAAGATATTACTATAAATTACAGCAACACCTCCCCCTTTGCCTTTCAGGCGCAGCTCGTGTTTATAACAATAATCTTGAGGGGGTGGACTCATTTAAAAGAATGTAATCATCAGATTTTAGCCAGGGGTCCGTTCTTCGTACGTCGCTAACTCAGTTAGCTGGATTTGATTGTTGACGATTTGGCATGATCTTGGATTGTTTGGTTCTTTGAAGCTCATCCTGGACTTGCTGTCATAGCAACAGGTACGGAAGTTTAAACCTGCTTGGGAGCAGGCTTATTTTTTATGTAAACAGGATTAGATTGCATCTTTTTAAGCGGCGTTGATACTTAAAATTTGTCCCAACCACTGCTACTTTATTACAAGAGTTCCTTACTGAACCAGGGGCAATAATAATTTTAAATAATAACAATAATAATAATAATATAAAAATGTATTTGAAAAATATATTATAATGTTGTGTATAATACTATAGACACAGCCACTTGACTGAGAGATTTATTTGTGATGGAATAATTACTTTATCATTTTATTGGAGTCTTACACATATGCTGTAACGTTAATCTGAGCCGTGCATTAATTTGAGTGATGTCGGATATTATGGGATGGCTTGATGCGGCACAGGAGAAGCAGATAACTGGATCTTGACCCTTAAGAAACTTTAATACTGTCATGTAACAAATCTGCTTCAAACTGACTTAAAAATAAATGAATTGCTAATTACAACATTGAAATAAAAATGTAACGGGTGTACAAATGCTATAAAATCGTGAATATAAATAATTGTGAATCATGTTTAAAAAAAAAAAAACAGTGCACATTTCATAACTTTTATGTTGGTTTGGTCGCTTGGCTGTTTCCTTGTAAAGGTACAGAAATTCGTGGTTTTCACAATTATTTGTCAAGTTTTTTTGCCAGGTGGCTTTTTTAATTATATGATGTCATTACATTGCTGTCTTCCTGCCAGCCAATCGCTGCATTACTGATCGTGGTTTCGAGTATCGATACATCTGCCCTCTTCAGGGAACACAGGAACACGCAGTTATCTTAGACAACTTAATCCAGATTGTTTGAAGAACCAAATTAGCCAGAGATCAGTTATCACGATTAGAAGATCTGGGATCTGTCAAATCATCTCAGATGTATTAAGCGAGGTACGAAGAACGGACCCCAGGTTTCTGTCAAACACAACACATCTAGTTTATTATCTGTAATCATATCATTAACAATAAGCGCTTTTGAGGGAAGGGATTGAATATTCAGCAACCCAAGCTTTATCATTTGTTCATCTGTATTATATCTGTTTTTTATTTGTTGAACATTAATTACATTTTTACCCTTTAATGGGTTTGAGAGTTTTTTGTATTTACTAATTTAGGGAAACAGACACAGTCTCTTTTATCTAGGTGAAATAGTTTCTATGTGTTGGGATTTATCTGAATTCTGTGAAGTGAGACAGCTAGCAGACGGTCGGTTAAGCCAGTCTGTCTGCTTCCTGACCTGGGCCCCAGTTAGTCAAGGTTCGACTCTAAGACTTTGTGCCAAATTACTAGAGAGAAGAGCAGCACCATCCCAGAAGGGATGAATACCATCTCTTTTTAACAGGTCAGGTCTGCCCCAAAAGCTTTTCCAATTGTCTATGAACCCTATGTTATTCTGCGGACACTACTTAGACAACCAGCCATTGAGTGAGGACAGTCTGCTAAGTATCTCATCACTCTGACGAACAGGAAGGGGGCCAGAACAAAATATTTCAGCTGACATCGTACTTGCGAGTTCACACAGCTCTTTAATATTAATTTTAGATTACATCATATCGAACATCATAAGTGCAGACGTGGATAATAATCTTAGAGAATTTACAATTAGCATTAGCCAGCACTTTTAAATTTGCTTTGATGTCACGTGCTCTTGCTCCTGGTAAACATGTGACTATGGTGGCTGGTGTCTCTATTTTCACATTCCGTGTAATGGAATCGGCAATAACTAGGGCACTTTCAACAGGATTCTCAGGATTCTCGCGTCACTGAGTGGGGAGAACCTGTTTGATGTTCTAAGTGGTGTTTTGATCCATGACTATGCCGTCTCACAGTCACCCAGTTGCCCGGCTGCTCGAGCTCTACTGCCGGAATCGAACAATGTACAGAGTTCACTAAGCTAGTCGCATCCAAAGCAGTGCCTAAAGCCCCATTCTTACTATTCTCAATTAAAGTTTGGATGTGTGTCTCTAATTCTGAAATCTTCTTCGTCAGCCTGACTATCTCCCTGCATTTATCACATGTGAAGCCTTCTTCGCTGACAGAGAAGGTAATGCTAATCATGTAACAGGCAGTGCAAGTGACAATAACAGGAGAAGATGACATGACTCACCGTGTTTGTTGACTAATCCAGCTCACCAGAGTTGTTTGATGGACTCGTAAAAAGGCGTGCGATAGAAAAACAGGAGGCCTGGATGCACGGATGGCAGGCTAACAGGCTAACGAAATACGTGTTGTGATAGTGATTTAGATTTAAAAGCTAGGCAATATTAGACAATATATGGTGATGAGTAAGTTGTTTTTAGCAGTATAAACAACAACGAATTATATCAAATAGAGATTCAAAAGCAAAGCTGTATGGAGCTATAGACGCGAAACACTCAGCAGCGAGGCAGACAGGAGCAATCAATCAGGATCAAATAGGCGGCATCTTTGTTAATAAACTGCAGATTTGAAGTTTAAACCACAACATTCTCTTTAGAAGAACTCTTAAAACCTCAACAACATTAGCGTTTTAAAAATATTTTTTTGCGTTTTCTCCTCCGACATTGACGCTCTCTGGGATTCTGGAATGCTGCCTGTGTGGAAATGCGGAGGCAAACGGTGGACAGTCCCCATGCTGATACTGCTGGAATACTGAAATTTAAGAAAAATATGAAAAACAGAAAAAGGGTTTGATGTAGATTATTTTTTAAATTAAATTACTGGCTCAAATCCCCAGAGCCAATATATTTAATATACCCAGTAATATTCCATATATTCTAATCATTACAATAGGAAAAAAGTAATAAATAAATAAATAAATTCAGGATTATTCAGGTTTGTTTTTATCAAGACAACTGTTCCTTTATTTATTTTCCTATTATTACATTTATTAGTTTTTTCTATATATTTACTTATTTTCAATTTCTGCAGGTTTGGTCCTCCATGAATCGTACTTGTTATTAAATATGGCTGTCATATGTAAGAACAAAATTTCGGTCCCCATGAGCAGTTATAAATCATACTAAATTATGCTTTGTAAATGTATAAAATCACAGAATGTTTTCTATTGGTTTAAGGTTAGGGGAGATAGAATCCCAATGTGTGTGCATAATGTATATATGGATGCTATTTTTTGTCCAGATCTATTAATTTATCCAAAAATATGTTAAAAATGCTATTCATGCACTGATTTGAATACATCTCTTCTATGACAAGCATGCTTTTCATTTCTGAATTAAAATTGATTTAAAAATTTTTGGTTAGCATAAAGTAAAAAATATCAAATGATACAAATATCCAAAATATCAGGTAATTTGACCTTTTTTAAACTAGATTTTTGACGGAATTAATCTTTTCTTTATTGTGGAAAAACTGAAAATGCTGTAATTTAAGGAAGTATTTCTATAACTTCCTTCATTATTATAACTTTATTATTTGCATAATGGTAGGAAAATTAACAGGATACCTATTAGGAGGGGGATGAGGAGCTAAAGTTAGCTGTTGGTCAGAAAAGAGCTGCTGAGTTTGCCAAAAACGTCAACACCTTTGATTTTGGTGCTGTTCCTTTGTTGATCTGCCTGTTTGATCTGGAGCTTTTACATACACTGCCAACATTGTAACAATAATACAAAGCTTTTTTTTCTTTTTGCAAAAATGGAGCCATCCTCTTAACCCATGTAGTTTAATCTCTTATCTAAAGACATACATTATGGGGATATGAAATGTACTGAAAAGTAGGAATGACCACTATCTGTATTCACTTTATCTATTGATATCCATCTTTTCTCAGGTACCAGTCTTGATGTGACAATGGACACTTTACATAATTTCTTCTTACTCTTGATGTTTTTGCACTCTGCAATAGGTAAGCCATGTCACTAGTCATTTACTCCCAATTAACAGTTTCTTAATTGTTCTCTTGTGATGCTCAGTTTAGTGTTTTGTCCACACAGTTTCCAGTGATGGCTGTGTAAAAATTCTTCCGGACTCCATCAGTAAGATTCCTGTTGCGGTGGGAAAAAACTTCACAGCGACATGTCACCTGCTGGAGGGATCTGGTTACACCTCAAATGACATTGAATGGCTTTTGGGAAACATCAGCATTGCAAAGCAGTATTATCATAAGATAAACGAAACGTCCGTCAGTGTTACTGTTAACATCACCAGTAACATGAAGGGTTGGTTGCTTTGCAAAGCCACCAGGAAGTCCTGGTCATTCAAACAACCGTGTATCCATGGAATCTTACTCCATGCAGGATGTGAGTGTCTTCTCGTCCCAGTCGCATCATGTGTTACTTTCTAATTAAAAGGCGGGAATTCTTCCACGCTCCAGCTGTGTTTTAGTTTTGTACGTATTGTAGGGATAGTACGGAGTCCCTAAAAGGACACGGTGAAGGAAAAAAAGATGAGATGGGAGGAAAAATTATGTCAACAATGCTTTTGTGTTCTCTGTCCCTTTAGGGGCTCCGTAGGATAGTTCCACCAAAAATGAAAATGTATTTACTTCGTTTCTTCCCTGGAACACAGAGGCAAAATATTGCAGAATATCCACTTATCCAGTGTATTCCAAGATATTTGTGTCAGGAAAAGACAGACATTTCAGCCGTTATAAGCTTCCCCATTGCCTTAAATTTGAAATTTCGTTAGTCCTCAAGTTCAGTTTCAAATAAAGTATTTTTTCTTCAAAAACCATAATCGGTTATCTGATCTCACACCTGGCACGAAAAAACCCTATTTGAATTAAATACGATTTCAAAAATTATTTTCAGCAATTAACTTATTCATACAGAAAGCTATTGTATGGCTTCAGAACATTTGGGTAATAATGACAATTTTCAGTTTTCAATGAACTTTAGAATCTTTTATTCAGTTGTTTATAAAAAATGTTGGAGAAAAGCAGCCGTTCTGTTGTGGGAAATGCCAGAAATGTTTTTCTCTTTCAAATGTTCTCTTTTACTTCATTATGTATTCAGTGTTTTTCTGTTTATGACCTCCAGACCCTCCGTTGAAACCAAAGAATCTGACGTGCATTGCTGTGCAGGAGGGCAATGATATTTCCTCAGACTTAAAATGTCACTGGGAGCCAGGATCCCGGGACCCGCTGCTTGACACCACCTACACCCTTTATGCTGAAGTGTATGTGTGTTTAGTAGCTGTTGTACCTGATAACACTGTATCAGTTTTTGTTTTTATAAAATGACTCAAAATGAAAGACTAGAGTATCATTTATTTACTCTTCTTTGTCTTTTTATAGAGGTTACTCAACCTCATATAATGGCAGCTGTAATCAGAATCTTGCAAGAAGCTGCACCGTCAACCTGAACACTTTTCCATCTCATATGTCTATGAGGGTGTGGGTTGAAGTAAAGAATGCGCTGGGGTCAGTGCGGTCAGATGACCTTTCATGCTTTGATGCTTTGAGTTTTGGTAAGATTTCGGCTTTCGCATTAGGAAAGAATGCATTTTACACTTTATATGGATGTGGAACTTCAACTATCTTCTTTGCTTTTGTTTTTGCATTTGTTTTGTAGTGAAACTCAATCCACCATTGGATGTCCAAGGTCTCGCTGAAGTTAACTTCTCCACATCTCTTATGGTTACTTGGAAACATCCCATCGACATCCTTCTGAAAATCACTTATGTCATCAGATACTGCCGAGTAGACTCTGATGTTTGGAGCGAGGTATGAGAAAGCCAAAAGCAATTCAGATTTTAAAATAGTCAGGACAAAAACTATGATTTTTTTTAATGTGAATAATAATTGTTAGTGAAAAACCTGATGTGATCTTTTGTTTTGACCTATCAAACATTTTATTTACCTACCAAAGCATTTCATTATAGTTCAGTGGGGGTTTCTTATTTCAAACAATGCTGTACAAGCTTGAATTATTTTAATCTTGCATTCCATGTAGTCATGGAAAACGGCACATCTTGTTTTATTCATGAAATAGAACCCTCTTTTAGGTACCTGAGAGCTTCACCCAAGCACACTCGGAGTCGTTTAGACTGCAGTCTCTGGAGCCTTTCACTGAATACGTGGTACAGATGCGATGCATTCTAGAAGGGCATCAAAGCTACTGGAGTGACTGGAGCGCCAATGCTACAATTCGCACTGCAGAAGCCAGTATGACCTTTTGTCTAGCAGCAAGGCCGTAACCATGTCTTGAACATTGGGGATGTTCATATTATGAGTCCTGAGATTTTTCGTTTTAGTGAATGAATACATAGATCTGCTAGTTATATTCGAATTCCCTGGTCTGGTGGTAGAATTTTTGTAAACTGTGTCAAAGGTTCAGGGTTCTAATCCACTCTCATATAGTTTTTTTTTCTTCTTCATTAAAATCAAAGCTATTCATCAATGATTGTATATTAAGAGCAGGGACACGTTTGTGTGCATTTTGTTTTGTGATTTAACCGGAAAGAATAGTCTCTCTCTGCAATGGCATTCAGCGATAGATTGACACGCTCGTCTGTATGTGGCGACTGTGCACGAGCACGAGCCAAAAGAGAACGTAAACCCCGCCTACTTTGATTTGGTTGGCCATCTCAGTCATTTGACATTGACGAGCGCTGTTAGACCACTGAGGCAAACCAGACTAAAATGTAACTTTTAAACCTTTTTGTCATCCTAACAACAACATACAGAGCGCTGCATAATGAAGTGCAGCAGAGCAGTGCAAGAATTTAAAATATTGGGGGGGACAATTTGGCCATTTCTAATTATTGGGGGGACTTGTCAATGTCTATGGTGGTTACGGCCCTGTCTAGCAGTCGAGGCCAAGGAACCGTGAGAATGGGGTGAGGCCGGTGGCGTGAGAGATAATGAGCACCTGCTGCGCGCCGCACCGGTCTCGTGTCTCACAGATGAGCTCGGATGCATAAAAGGAGCGACGACAGTGAAGGACAAGAGAAGACTAGGCCTGGACTTTTACGTTGTGTTTTGTTTGTTTTATTATGTGTGTGCGGCAATTGTCCGTGAGGAGGCTGCTGTTTTTACTTTCATTTTGTGTTTATTTAGTCCTTGAATGTTCGCCGATTCCTGCCTCCTTCCCAAAACAACGAACTGTGTTACATACCTGTATTATTCCTAAAGTTATTGAAATTTTCTAAAATGGTTGTTTTTATTTGGACAGAACAATGTTTTGAGGACTTCAGAATAATGTTGTGAGGAAGCTACTTTGAAACTGTAGCTTACTATAGTTTAAGGGGCTATATGTAAGATTTTTCAAATCACTTTTTTATTGCCAATGTATTGGTTGTCTATAAAAGCCTGTAGACTGATTTTTATGTGAAGGACTCAAAAGGATGGAGAATCAAAAAGGTGACGTTTACGCTTGTTTATGACGTCATGAAATGGATGCTTATACAATGTTCAGGATAATGCTGAAAGAGCAATTCTGTAGTCAAGTCGTCACCTTTATTTATATAGCGCTTTTTACAATGCAGATTTTTTTTTACAAAGCAGCTTCACAGTGATAATAGGAAAATAATGCAACAAAGTTTGTTTTGGCTGTACAGCAGCTCTAGAAGAAAATAGTGTCATTGTCCATCTTAAAGTGCCCCTATTATGCTATTTTAAAGTTTCCTGATTTTGTTTTGGAGGTCCCATACAACAGGTTTACATGCATCAAAGGTGCATCAAAAAAAAAACATTTTCTCATAATATATTGCACATCACCACATTTTCCAATGATTCTCAAACGAATCGTCGGGTGAATCAGTCTCTCTAAATCATTTCCGCGAGCCTACTCTGCGCTGTTTGGCCAGATGGCCCAGTCTGTTGTAATTGGTTTTTGCACTAGTCGGAAGTTAAACGGCCATTACCATAACTGTACTTCAACTCTGGAGACTTTCTTAGTCCTCAGCAAGTGTACACACTGTAAAAACAGTAATGCTGATGTCGATTTTACCATATCAATCCGAGCGCAAGTCCGATGATGAAACATTGGAAGAACTAGTTATTCAACCCGAACCTCCATCGCAAGAACCACTTGAGCAGGACGTTTCGCAGTGATGGTACTCATTTTTCAGGTACATTATGAGATGTTGCAACTGTAATTCCTCACATCAACAGTGTATGTCTATTAATAAACCGATGTGTATATTTCTAATTTATTGCGGTGCACATGCAGGAACTGCATCAATAACCGCATATGTTAGCCGAGCACTAACGTGAATGACTGATGTAACAGTAAAGTTTGCTAAACAAATCTTGCTCCATCCTTTATCTTTACTCAAAGTAGTAAGAACAACAGACAATCTGCATGAATAGACACAGTTTTAGGTAATAGTGGCCCACAGCTGCTTAGCAGAAGTATTTCAGTAAGACAGTAATAACGTGAGTTAGCCGGTTAGCCGAAAACGTACACAATATAAATATAGAAGTTTAGATCGCAGTGAACCAGGTTTGTTGGTCAGAACACCACAGAGTGAAGGGACAATTAACAGATTTATTATCACTAGTATGCAGATATCAACATCAGAGGGTGGAGTCAGCCTTTACGTGAACATTAGTAGCATCAAATAGCAGGACTGTGGAGTACTTGGGTGTTAGAGCCAATGAGGATTCCTTTGCAGCGTTCAGAGGGAATGGGTCTCTTTAGCTTAGTTCGAGCATGGGGATGATTGCAGATAATAATGCGATGGTTGATACGATGTGTGAGCAGGTTAAGCACAGTCAGCGAGTCCTGTCTCCATCAGTTTGGTTCTTAAGTGGGCTGGGTACATATCAGCAGGCATATACTTGGTATGGTATGGCTGTGGCCAAGTAAATTATACACAAAGAGCAGTATTCTAATATTAGCAACATCATTACAAATTATTATCATTCACATAGACTATAGGCTGCTCCCCTCATACAATAACATAATGATGTATGAACACCTGGGGGGTATTCCAGAAAGCAAGGTTAATTTACCGTCACATTGAACTCTTGGTTGATTAACCCAAACCGGTAAAACGTTACAATATGGGTGCATTAATATGCATTAATTCATGCTTAACTTCATTTCGCTTGTGAAGAAGGGTTAATGGTATAAGAAGTCGCTGATAGCGTCATTACGTGCTAAAGGCATAGGTAAAACGTTAGCAGACAGTGCAAAGAAGCGGACTCAAGAAAGGGGAGGCCCTGTGGGGAATAGGTAACGTCCCCTACAGTAGCCCGTCTTGAACCGACTTGTAAGGTCCAGGAGACATTGCAAACCTGCTCCATCTCTTCCATCTCAGATAGGGGTACCCCGAATTTAGAGAATCAGGCAGTTAGGGATCTATTTATCATAATTTTATTCTTTTTTTTTAAATTCTCTTTACAACTGTTTTAATTATCCTTGTTTTTATTTTTAATTCTTATACATGGTATTCTTATTTCTTATGCATATGTTATCACTATTTTAATTCATTTTCTATGTAAAGCATTTTGAATTACCATTGTGTATGAAATGTGCTATATAAATAAACTTGCCTTGCCTAAATGTGTCATGTTGTATTAATTCCCTAATAACATATTATATTAACTAATAGTGTAAATTCACCACAATGGTTGAAGCCATGCATTTCAACTTTCAGTTGTCTGCTTTAATTAATCATTAGCTAACGATTTCCAAAGGTATCATTATGTTATGACTTGTTGAGGCACAGGACTATTAACTAATTCAAAATTAATTCAAAAGCCATAACCACAATGACATATTACTTAACAATTAGTTAATAGTCCTGTGCCTCAACAAGTAAAGTCATAACATAATGATACCTTTGCAAATCGTTAGCTAATGATTAATTAAAGCAGACAACTGAAAGTTGAAATGCATGGCTTTGACAAGCAATTCATATATTACTTAATCTATTAATCATATATAATCTTCATTAGTTGCTGATGCAGTAATCATTAATAAATGGTTTAGTTCTTCATGAGTCATAAATTAACTCATGATTATCTGTGCATTAGTTAAGCATGAATTAATGCATATTAGTGCACCCGTATTGTAAAGTGTTACCCCCAAACCTTGCTTACTCGAGGTATGCTGGTTCCAAAAACGAGTCTGGAAGTAATGCTGCATTCCAAGCAGGTTTTTGAGCTTGTAAGTTAGGACTTCAAACCATGACTCATGACTTTGTAGCGTTCCAGGCAAAGTAACGCCAAACTTCCTGAGCGCAAGGAATTGTGGTAGCTAGATGTAAACAAAGCATGGCGGACCGTACAGGGCTTATGCTCATTTACAATCATTTCTATCCACAAAAGGTGCTTACTCCTTGCTTATTTGAGGGAAACGGAGGAGAAAAAATGGCGCATAAGGCAAGAGAAGCTGTTATACCTTTTATTTTACGTTATTTGTATATCTGTAGGGGCTGCCATTGTTGTTTCACGGGCTATGTGACGTCAGAGTGCGTATAACTGGGAGTACATCAATCTAGTACGAGTTCACGGGTGGGAAGTCACGGGTTTGAATGCCGTTCCAGTGCACTTTCACAGGTAGAAGGCTGGAAAAACACAGGTTACGGGTTGCCTGGAACGCAGCAGAAGTTCAGACAACTTAGAGTATGTTCCCGGTTAACACACAAGACATTCTCAACAGAGCAACGAATCGATGATTCACCATGGAAAACAGACGCTAAGAAAGAGCATTCTACTTCCTCTTCTTTTGTTTAATGGTGATTTACATAACCTACTTAGTGCACATCGATCCCTATTTGGTGGTTGCGCATCTATTTGTTTAATAAGTAATCGCTATTCACTGAGAATAAGGATTATATTGTTTGTTTGATGCTAATTAATTGAATGCAGATCCATGTGTGAGATGACAAATAATAAATATATTTGAATTGAATTAAAATGTAAAAATTACCTTGTTATAATAGTGATTTAGAATTAATATATAATATTGTATGTTATATAACTGTCTAACAAATTTGGTTATATTAATATAACTTAAAACACACATCTTAATACCTCTTAAGCAAACTAACCCTGGAACATGAGCCGTTACATTATTTACTCTTAAACATACCCAGGTATGTCACATGGAATACCCCCAAGTAATCTTTATTCACTGAGAATAAGGATATTGTTTGTTTGATGCTAATTAATTGAATGCAGATCCATGTGTGAGATGACAATAAAATAAATAATAAATACATTTGAATTGAATTAACATTTAAACATTACCTTGTTATAATAGTGCTTTAGAATTAATATATAATATTGTATATTTTAGTTGATTTTAGATTTAGATTTAGATTTAATTTATAATTTTTTTTATATTTGTGCTTGAAATAAGACACAAATACTCAGTAAGAAAAGCATTTGTGCAGTGTGAATGAACGAATTAAGTATTTAAACACCACTGACGTTTTAAAAAGGGGGAGGAGACCGAACAAATCTCTGGGTTTACCAAAGAAAACCTGCTCCCGACCAGGTTAGGTTCACAGAGTAAATTACCATGGTAACTGACTCTGAGTATAAGTTACCTCTTTACTCTCTTTCAGAAACGGGCTTGACTTACCCTGCTACCCAGAGTTTCCCTTATTTCAGGGTTAACATACTCAGAGTTTTCACTTAACTTCCTTTCTGAAAAGGGCCCCAGATTGTTTGCAGTAGCTGATGCAATCTGCCATTCGCTCCGTGCTGAATGAACATTGGCTGAATCCGAAATCCCGCCTAAACCCTCATTCACTATTCCCTATGTTAGTCCACTAATACAGTTCACTTGAAGGAGTGATTGAAAACGAGTGAGTGAATTGTGTGTACATCGGCTGTACACTTGTTATTGCGGTCGTGCATTGTGGGATAGAATTAGTGCACTCAATAACGTCCACTATTGTTTCGGACACCACTACAAATGGCTGTCCCCTCAAATAGTGCCCTATAATTCTATATTAAGGGTATAGGGGGCGATTTCATAATAAGAGTCCTGGCTATGGTTAGCGCAACAGCACTCTGACATTCTCTCACTCATCAAGTGGCCTTTTGCACAATAAAAAAAAACGTATTTTGAACAACCGGTAGAAAATATTTACATCAATAATTAATCATACTTACAGGTTATGCAAATGTCTTTTCTAGTGACGTAAAACCGATTTACAGACGACTGGTTTAGGCGGTTAAGAGTGAATTCTTTCTTTTGGGAAACAATAAGTTTAATTATCGTGCACTTTTGACTTTACAACTTTGCAGAACATTTACATTCACAAACAGCTACAGTTGCAATCGAAATTATTCAACCCCCTTGACCTGCAAGACATTTTGCTGCCAAGAACAAAATGTAATGAAAACCATTCAACAAAGGCATCATTAAACTATTATAGAAAGCTTATTAATACACATTTGAGTGTTTCTGATAACGTAAAGTTGATGAGAAATGAAAAAAAATCTAATTGGCTCTAAACATTCGTGTTCAAAATGATTTAACCCCCAAAAGTCAGATTTTGTGCAGAATTTTTTATTCTTTATAACCTCCAATAAACACTGCCTGTAAGTGCTTAGAAGCTTCTGTTACCTCTCTACTGCAATCTTGGCCCATTCTTCGCTTGAAAAAGCTTCCAGATCACAGATCACTGATACCAGATCGTTGGTTTTCACGTTACCACTGCTTTCTTCAAATTCCATCAAATATTTTCAATGAGATTCAAATCTGAAGACTGTACAGGCCACTCAAGAACATTCTACAACTGATCCCTGAACCAAGCTTAAGTAGATTTGGATGTATACTTTGGTATGGTTGTCCTGCAGAAAGTCCATTGATCCTCAAGCTTCAGTCTCTGGACCCAAGGCATCATCATTTTTGCAAAAATGGCTTGATACTTCAAAGAATTCATTATGTCCTTTATACAGTCAAGATGTTCATCTAAAGATGTGAGAATACGCTTCTTATATAACTAAATGGTAGATGTAACTCATAGATGGGTGTAACATTTGTTCACTCTGCAGAACTGTTCACTCTATTTAATCGGTGCACACAATCAAATAAATAAGTTTCTGCACGAGTACCATTAAATGCATTTTGTGTATAAATAAGTTATGAACAATAACCATTTATAAAACTCATATTATTAAACTCATAGTCCAATGGCAGAAATGTCTGCTGTGATGGAGCGTAATCCGTCCTGTCAAACCATCCATGCAGACTAGCATGGATAAGAGCATGGATAAGAGCAGGGAGAGCAGCAATAACCCCCCTTAGGGTAAACAGAACAGAACAGAAGTATTGCGATATCATTCATTTTCTTAATGACAATATTTAAATGTACAGTGCATGCGGAAAGTATTCACAGTGCTTCCCTTTTTCCACATTTTGTTATGTTACAGCCTTATTCCAAAATGGATTAAATTCACAATTTTTTTCCCCTCAATTCTACGAACAATACCCCATATTGACAATGTGAAAGAAGTTTGTTTGAAATCTTTGCAAATTTATTTTTTTTTAAAAATGAAAAAAATCACATGTACACAGCCTTTGCCATGACACTCAAAATTGAGCTTGGGTGCATCCTGTTTCCACTGATCATCCTTGAGATGTTTCTACAACTCCTGTGGTAAATTCAGTTGATTGGATATGATTTGGAAAGGCACACACCTGTCTATATAAGGTCCCACAGTTAACAGTGCATGTCAGAGCACAAACCAAGCCAAGAAGTCCAAGGAATTGTCTGTAGACCTCTTAGTGACAGGATTGTATCGAGGCACAGATCTGAGGAAGGGTACAGAAACATTTCTGCAGCATTGAAGGTCCCAATGGGCACAGTGGCCTCCATCATCCGTAAATGGAAGAATTTTGGAACCACCAGGACTCTTTCTAGATCAGGCTGCCCGGCCAAACTGAGCGATCGAGGGAGAAGGGCCTTAGTCAGGGAGGTGACCAAGAATCCAATGGTCACTCTGACAGTGCTCCAGCGTTTCTCTGTGGAGAGAGAAGAACCTTCCAGAAGAACAACCATCTCTGCAGCACTCCACCAATCAGGCCTGTATGGTAGAGTGGCCAGACGGCACATGACAGCCCACCTGGAGTTTGCCAAAGGGGACCTGAAGGACTCTCAGACCATGAGAAACTAAATTATCTGGTCTGATGAAACAAAGATTGAACTCTTTGGCCTGAATCGCAAGCATCATGTCTGGAGGAAACCAGGCACCGCTCATCACCTGGTTAATACCATCCCTACAGTGAAGCATGGTGGTGGCAGCATCATGCTGTGGGGATGTTTTTCAGCGGCAGGAACTGGGAGACTAGTCAGGATCGAGGAAAAGATGAATGCAGCAATGTACAGAGACATCTTTGAAGAAAACCTGCTCCAGAGCACTTTGGATCTGAGACTGGGGCAAAGGTTCATCTTGCAACAGGACAACGACCCTAAGCACACAGCCAAGATAACAAAGGAGTGGCTATGGGACAACTCTGTGAATGTCCTTGAGTGGCCCAGTCAGAGCCCAGACTTGAACCCAAATTGAACATCTCTGGAGAGATCTGAAAATGGCTGTGCACCGACGCTCCCCATCCAACCTATTGAAGCTTTTGAGGTCCTGCAAAGAAGAATTGGAGAAACTGCCAATTGGAGAAAGGTGTGCCAAGCTTGTAGCATCATACTCAAAAAGATTTGAGGCTGTAATTGGTGCCAAAGGTGCTTCAACAAAGTATTGAGCAAAGGCTGTGAATACTTATGTACATGTGTTTTATATTTGTTATAAATTTGCAAATATTTAAAAAATGTATTCTTCAAACTTCTTCATGTTGTCATTATGGGGTATTGTTTGTAGAATTGAGGAAAACAATAATGAATTTAATCCATTTTGGAATAAGGCTGTAACATAACAAAATGTGGAAAAAGTGAAGCGACGTGAATACTTTCCGGATGCACTGTACAAAAAGAAATGAGTCTGATTTAAGAGGAATATCAGAAAGACTAGTCCTGACTGGACGAGAGGAGGAGCTGGAGATGGAGGAGGGTAATTAGCTCCTGAGCAACGCGGAAAAAAAAGCTGATAATACTGAATGAACTGAATGAACCATATGAATGCGGTGATAGGCATCGTATTCCGATAGGTAGATGTGGATCAGCTGATGCGAGCCTGACTAATGTGAGCGGCCAGAAATACTTATTAAATTAAGGCCTTGAAATAGTCTTAAATGCATAATAATATTAAATTAAATGTTATAAGAGGGTATACAGCACTCTTTGACATACAATAAGGTCATTTCTTTGCTGTATTTTCCAGATAGCCCTGCCCCCAAATTCATACCATTGGCTGAATCAGAAGTTGACCCCGCACAAAAATGTTTTGAAATCACACTGCATGAAAAGAAGTGTATCCAGACTAGTAAAACTCCTGTATACACCACTGGTTTCTGGAATTATCCACAAGTACTCCTGACTGTATAAAATTCCACCAGTCCGGATACTTTCATAATGATATCAATTCGGACGTGTGTTGCTGAGGCATACTGCCATGCTACAGCCATTTGTTGCCATGCAGTGGTGGAACTAGATTTTTATACATGGGGTGGCTGGGGGGTGGCCAAGGCAACTTTAGGGGGTCCATAGACCATGAAAGAATATCATGTATATCGTTAATTGTTTTCATCGTTTTGACCCATGTAACATTGTATTCTAATAAATAAGCAACCAAAATTTTTGATACCAGTGAAACTTCACAATTCTTGATTCCAACTGATATTCCACAGCAAAAACTACAAACCTAATAATATAAATTTAAAACATTATTGAATACAAGTGAACAGTCAGCAATAAAGTAAGAACAGTGCTAAGAATTAAATGCTTGAAGTCTCAGGGCTAACAGTAATTCAGGTACAGAAATGTCCAAATTTCTCAATAATATCATACTGTAAAATAATCAAATGTAAAAGAACATGGCATAATCTTCACTGTATAAATTAAATATAGATGAATGAATGTTAAAACTAGCTACAAAAGTTATTCAGTCAAGATCAGTTGGTGATTTTCTTTCTTTTATTCTTTGATTAACTTTAATGACAGATGGCAGGAGGCTATAGGCTGCTGTCTCTTTAAGACCAAATGCACAATATTGAATCCAATACTGACACGCACCTGTTTTAATTTGTCAACCGCTTACATTCGGTTAAGACATAGCCGACTGTGTTAACGATACTCGCTATTTTTGACATACCTTTATGCGTATTTGTCCGTTTAAGCGCAAGACACGCTCTGTGTGCGCGCGCTATGGATGAAACGCCATATGTTGGTACCAGACGCATCGCCATCTCATGTTCAAGCCAGCAATGCAAAACAGTGAATCTAATCACCGTACAGGCAAAAAAGTTCACTTCAAGAATGAAAAAAGTGGCGTCGATGTGTTTTGCTGTAAGAACTGCACAAACGGAAACAGAAAGGGCAATCTATATTAGCTTATCTTTTCATAAGCACACTTTACACAGACCGAGACAAATCAGACACAATTATTTATTCATTATGTTTAATGTATGATCCAGCAAACTTACTCTCCCAACAAAGTTTGGTGAAACCATCCCCCAGAAGAGCAGGGAAGGTCTCTGTTACCATGGCTACTATTAGATAAGACTTTGTTTATGGCTTTTGCCCTTAAAAAGGACTTTACTGCATTCATTTGTATATTGTTCTATAATTAATTGTACTGTTCTATAAATGAACATGCACCCCAGGACATTGCATGTACAATTTAAACTGTTTTGTAAAGGGTCTCTTGTATGGTAATTCGTTTATGCATGTCTTATGAGCAACTTACTAGTTCATGTAAACCTCATATTTGTCTTGTCTCCTATCAAATTAATGCTCGTTTCACGATTTACACTTTCATGTATGTCCCTTCTTCAGAGGATGCAGTGTGTGTTTGTTATATTAAATGGAGTATAAATGGGCACAGACCCTTTGAATCAAGCTTGAAACAAAGAAGCCCTAAAATCTCCCAATTCCCGCTGGGAAATCCCAACAATCCCATTGGTCAACTCGACCAATATAATATAACTATCAAGGCTTTCTCCTGTGATTGTACATCAGACGTTCTTCAACAGCTCAGGCTAAATGCAAGTAACGTACGAAATACAAATCACTGTGTAGGTAGTAAAACTGTAAACCCCTTTGTTTAGACAAAGGAGCTTATCAATGATGGTTCCTCCCAGGTTTAAGACTCTTTCCATAACTTCATCCATCTGTTCTGACCCGGTTCTTCCAACCACTTTAACTTTGCCTCTTACCATGTATATATTTAGTGTATGTATGTTTTATGTCAGTTAAGTCTTGTCCGTGATTTAGTTATTAAAGTTTGTGCACAATATATGTTTGGTTCTGACTCCCTGCCTGCAAACAAATTGTCACTTAAATGATCGATCTTGTTATGCGCTCTAAGCGCTTATGTAAATACAAAGGAAAAATTATTTTTCTGTGGCCATGAAAAATATCCTTTTCTTAGAATTAATTAATAATCAATACTGAGAGTTCACAGGATGAACTGATTGATTGATTGTAATGTTAATGTAGCTACATCAAGTTAATCTCATTAACTGATTCAAATATTCATAATTAATCATAATGAATAATCATAATGAATTATGAATAATTATTAACATTTCCCCCCTGAGCTAATTCACTACAACTGGAAAATGCCTATACACACTATTCCAGCTTAGGGTGAAGTCATTATACATTAAGAACGTTTTGAGACAAATTGTGTCATTTAATGGAAAATGTAAATGGCGCGGCAGGATTTTGAACAACTCAACGCTTATGCCCCCTTTATTCTTAATCGCCGCACATCAAAATAAATGCTTCTTTCAATAGGAGGTGAAATGGAGGTAGCAATCTAAATTTTGGGGTGGCACCCAGGGCCCCAGCCACCCTAGACACCCCTCTGGCTCTGCCACTGTTGCCATGGCAAGTAATCCCCTCAAGGATTTTGTGAGGGGACATTTTCACACCTAAAACAGAAGATATACGAGGGTCAGGGTACAGGGTAAAGAATTTTGTCATTAGAAGACTACGCGCATACTTTACGCGCACCGCCGGAAAACCCTTAAGGTAAATTATTCGATTGGTTTTCTTTAAACAATATCCCTCCCAAAACCCTTACAGGTGAGTGATTTGATTGGTTGCAGGCCAGGTGGGCAGATAGAAAAAATATAGTTTAACCAATAATTAATTGATTGTCTTTATTAGGGAAAATAGTCAATAGTATCTAAAACATAAAAACAGTCAGAAAACAACAATTTCAACAGAAAACAACATTGAAAAATACAACATCTACTTTGAATTAAAGATTTCAAACAAAGGCTGTAAATAACACATGAGATGATGTGTCCTAGTAGCTCCTGCATGAATCCACATCAACATCTTCATCGTACATTGAGCTCCACCTTTTCACCATTTAACTTGCAACAAACCAATCAGTCTCATCTCTCATTCCCTTTAAAAGCCAGTTGTGCTCGCGCCATGGTGGAATATAGACAGCCTCAACCGGAAGGGTCAGTTTAAATACATGTGTGTATTGGCACGATTGGTTAAATAAGTAGCCAATTTAATTAGTCATTACTGCAAATAGATACATTAGGACATGTAGGCATGTATGTAATAAGCAGAGTGTACACACGCCTATAGACGCATATTACTAACGCGCCCTTTAAATAACACAAAAAATACTGCGCTATTGACTTTAGAGCAGGTTTTGTTGGTCAATGGCGCAGTTTATTGCTGCGTCCCAATTTGCATACTATCCGTCCAAAATTGTATATTCGAAAATCGAATTAGTATGTCCCAAATAGTAGTATGTTGAAAAGAGTATTACCCGGATGGTCTACTATTTCCAAATCCGAAGTGCAGATCAGCGCACACTCTAACGGCTGATATTTCCCACAACCCATTGCGAGTTGGACGAGGATTCGATTAGAACTACAAACACTGATAAAAAAAAGTGTTAAACTAACAACAGATGTGCGAGTCCGACGGTTAAGCAGAGAGGTTTAGGGGTTTGAGTGATCAATTATCAGTATTTAACCTGACGAAAAGATATTTATTCAATGTTATCCACATTATATTTCATCTGCAGCAGCATTGTGAACTTTTGTAATGATACGTTTCGCCATTAACTTGTAAATGCATTATATTTAAACTGCAAACACATTAGGAGAGTCTCTGCATTAAAGACTCACAATTGCAAATCATGTGCGACTACATTTCTGTTTGATACGGTAGGATTTAACGTGAAGGATTTTAACTGTGACGATGATTGACAGGGCAGTTTAAACGGTGACGGGATGCACAAAACTAAGCGTTACAGGCCCCGTGCAGAGGACAGTGTTGGCAGATTAGAAAGTCCCTGTAAAAATGAGGAGACAGGAGCAAATGAGTGTGTGTTGCACATAATCCCCAGCAATTGTTTATTCAATGTTTTTTTTTCGCATTGTAAACCAATAAAGCTTTATTTTTTTCTTATTAATCCACAAATGTAATTTTCTTTTTCCTCTGTCAAAACAATGCACATTTCACATTCCACAAACATAAATGTTCATACATTTGAGCTTTTCACTTTGCTTCTTTAAATCTAGTCAAACAATTCAAGAGGTATTTTATGCATATAAAATCATCACACATGACTGAACATGTAAGTAAATGTATGTAAACCATATACATTTAACATTCAAGTTACTGATTTTATAATCAGATCTGCGTGTTACTTTAACATTATATTTTATTCTTCTGCATTAGCAGGAAATATCTACATTACATTACATTAACTGGAGAAGTGCATTGACATTTGTGTCACTGTCACGATCACCAGTGAGAGTACCCCGTGGTTACCACCAGAGGGCACTCCACCCCGGACTGTCACTCCATCAAAGACTACATTACCCACAATACTCACTGCCCGGGCACATCTTTCCTGATTACATCCACCTGTGTCTCATTTACCTCATTACCTCAGCCTATATAAACCATTTTCACTCTGTCATTCACTGCAAAGTCTTGTTTGTTGTAATACTGCATTTCTGAGCGTTTTCCCTGGTTTCTTGTCTCTTGGTTTTGGATTTCTTGCCTGTTCCGTGGATTACCCTTTTGCCTGTCTTGTTTGCCTGTTTGGACTGCTTGCCTGTGTATGACCTTTTGCCTGTTTTTGACTACGATTGTGGATTACCCTCTGAATAAATACTGCGCTTGGATCCTCAGCCTTCGAGTCTCAGAGCAGTTTGTTACAGTCACACATGAACTCTAATTAACCAAACACAAATATAACATAAATAATGAACATAATAACCTAATAATTAAATTTCACAGCATCCACAAAATGGCAGATGATCTACGCATTTTCAATATATTCACAAATCTGAACATTTATATACAATATATTTGCAACATAAACATACACATAGTAATTATAGGAGTCCCAATCTCACTCAGCAAAAGACAATGATTTATACTTGACATTTTTCAGCTTCCTGTTACATTTTAGTATATGGAAAATAAACTTTTTCTTCCAAAATCACAATACCCAAAATGTGTATATACTTTAGGGTGTCACATCCTTACTGACAAAATGAAACAGGCTCCAGTTGCAAAAACACAATACAATACTCTTTCTTTTTTTTCCAAACACGTCTTTTACTCAATATACTGGCATTGTAGATGTGAAAGGTCTAAATGTGGTTATGTCAGTGTAAGGTGTAATCTGAAAGGAATGTGGTACAGGATAAGGTGTTGTCTACACAGATAAGTATGGTAGTGTATAAGCTGCTACACAGTTGAGTGCGGTTTGGGGTTGTATTGAGTGTCCCAGTGTCTCATAT
Organism: Rhinogobio ventralis; assembly: GCA_039654625.1. Taxonomy (NCBI): domain Eukaryota; kingdom Metazoa; phylum Chordata; class Actinopteri; order Cypriniformes; family Gobionidae; genus Rhinogobio; species Rhinogobio ventralis. Next base: position 18,966,976 of record CM077215.1, on the reverse strand, counting down.
GTGAACATTCTCTTTGGTTTTGGTTTCTCATGCAGATCGTCTTAGTATAACCGGATCTTCTTCCACGGGATAGTCTCTTGCATCACTCATCCGAAGACTCTCGATTTCACCGTCTTCTTCACTCCTTGGTGAGGATATGGGGCAGTGAACAAGTTCATACACTGATTGACTACAGCTTTGGGTATGGTCATGTGTCTCGAACCCTCGGCTATGAAGCCCTGGTGGTAAGCTTTTCCCTGGTTGAGTATGCTAAACCAAGAATACCCTCCCAGGGTGTCAATCAGGTCTTGAATCCATGGCAAAGGGTGCCTGTCTGGTACGGTCTTCCGATTAAGGCGACGATAATCCACACACAAACGCAGTGAGCCATCCTTTTTTCGAACACAGACTACTGGGGCGGAGTAAGTGGACTTAGATTTTACAATCCACCCTTTTGCTAGAAGGTCTTGAATTTAGTTCTTTACTTCTTTGAACAAAGGTTTGGGTATTGAGGAATAAGCATGTTGTACTGGTATGTCATCTTTGAGACTGATGGACATTTGGAGACTCGGGATGCAGCCAACATCATTTCCATCCCAGGGCAAAGGATGCAGACTCCTCGTGCAACATTTGCCTAACCACTGCTTGCTGATCCTCATTCAGATGGCTGAGACTGACAGGTGGGTGCCACAAGATTGAGCTTTCATCCATCGCTGCCACAGATGCACCATGAACCTTCCAACTGGCCGTTGTTTCCTTAGACCTGTCTGCTTCCAACACCATCTCAACAGGGTGGACATACCCTAGGATTGTGTTGCGAGGCACGGTAATGTTGCATGTAGAGTGGTTGCCATAGGGACTGCAACGTATGAGCTCTGGAATTCCAAAAGTCCTTCACCTATATCCAGCTGCACATTGTCCTCATCTGGCTCAAACAGGGCTACTGTGCAAGACTGATCCATTTTGGGTGGTACTCTGCACTTTACCCATGCTACCTGACCTGCCTGTATCAAAACGATGTCTCGGTTTACTCTCAACCGCCCCCACTTTCCGCTGTGCTTGGGAATCTGCACAAAACTAACCAGGGTCTGGGCTTCCTCACTTGATACTGCTATTGCGCTGGAGAGCAATGAAACTAAGGTAGGAACTAAACGCTCTGGTTGGCCCTGAATTGGCTCTTCCACCATATTAAAGCCGAGCAACAGCCTCTCGATTGGGATGTGGCTTACCAGAAAAGGAACATTAATTGAGAGGTCGGGGTTGTCGTTTCCTTGTAAGTTGACTTACGTGTTTATTTGCACGTAATATTCCCCTGACTAGTTCAGCTTCACTGAAATTCTCTTCGACTCCGTCGTCATTCTGTCGGGACACATTGGCGTATGTGATGTCAGATGCATAGTCACCAATTTGCCCCTCTTGTATCTTAAATTCACGATGTTGCAGGCAGGAGAGGTCTCGTAACGAGACTTCTTTTTCAGTCATCCCCTGTGAGGTACGTTCAACATTATTACTATTCATAGGCGTGTCACTGTGTATCACAGGTGGGCTAGGAGTGGAGTGCTGTGTATGTGGTGTAAGATACTGAATGAGTTTCCTGCTCAGCTCGTCGAAATCTGAATGTCTGTCAGTAGAATTGGTGGCAGGATTTGTATCTAACCCTGTAACTTTCCCTAGATCAGATGCATTTTTAGGCGATTCTACACACCTAGTGTCTGTAGTGATCATGTGACCTGTAGAGGTGCGTGTATATGAAGTAGGTGCAGGGCATACATCATTATCAACATTACTCTCATACTCACCATGACGATGACAAGGCACTGCAGCACCATTCTCTTGTACAACAGCCTCCACAGTCCTTTGTAAATCAAAAGTTCAGTCATACTGTCACAGACACGTCAGGCTCCCACACCATCCAATCACAGCGCACACCTTCACCAGAGTACTAATCACGATCACCTGCATCCCATCAGCACAGCAATCACCCACAGCACAAAAGACACTCTCTCACACCCAGTCACTGTCCGGTCTCGTTAGCACGTAGTTTTGTTACCGCCATGCTCACCTTACGGACTTCCACAATCCTTACCCGCCTCCTGAGTTCTTCCAAGTCTCCATCGTGTTCCCTCGTCCTGTGGGATCCTCCAGTGTCTTCCTCGATCCAGTTCTGTCTCCACCCCGCTACATCTGCAAGTACAAAGACTGGTCATTCAGATATCTTCATCAGACGCCCACGAACTTCTATTCCACTCACCTGCACTTCCGTTGATTCATCTGGTCCTCAATAAACATCACTAACTTGTACACCTTGTCTCCGTTCCTTCTGTTATGTAACACATACCTCTGTCCTCTGATTCTAACAGGTGAGTGTACAGGTAGTACATAAAGTCATTGATGTATTCAAGACAGCCCTCTTGATCTTCAGCGTCAAGTTCGGAGAAGTCCCTTTCTGGTATTGGACCGATGCTTTTGGCGACTTGGAACAGTTCAACAGCGGACAGGTTAAGTAGCCTTTTCTTGATGTCCCAAACCAGGCCTTTGCGAACTCGATCAGCCATGATGACCTCTTTTCCACAGTCCCTCGAGCCACTCACGCAGTCACCAGTTTTCTGGACCCCTCTTCTCACTGACTCCCTCGCCTAATGGATCACTGCATCAGCATCCACACTCTGTTGGTCCTCAGGATCAGGTTTTATGGATCCCAGACGAGCCCCCACAAATCTGTTACAGGCCTCGTGCAGAGGGTCCCTGTGAAAACAAGTAAAAGCAAATGCGTGTGTGTTGCACATACTCCCCAGCAATTGTTTATTCAATGTTTTTTTTTTCACATTAAAACAATAAAGCTTTATCAATAAAAAATTTGTTTTATTTGTTTTCTCCTCTGTCAAAACAATGCACATTTCAAATTTACATTTTTCCTCTTTTTTTCCCCACAAACATACATTTGAGCTTTTCACTTTGCTTCTTTAAATCTACTCAAACAATTCAAGAGGTATTTTATGCATATAAAATCATCACACATGACTGAACATGTAAGTAAATGTATGTAAACCATACACATTTAACATTCAAGTTACTGATTTTATAATCAGACCTGTCATCATGTAACTTTAACATACATTTTTTCTTCTGCATTAGCAGGAAATATCTGCATTTACATTCGTTTGCACTGAAATGTCCATTTAAAACATTTAACTGGAGAAGTGCATTGACAAGAACTCTAATTAACCAAACACAAATATAACATGGATAAATAATGAACATAATAACCTGGTAACTGGAGCCTGTATGAATCAAATTAAATACATTTCACGAGCACATGTGAGCATTTCACAGCATCTACAAAATGGCGGATGATCTACGCATTTTCAATATTATCAAAAAACAGAACTTTTATATACAATATATTTGCAACATAAACATACACATAGTAATTAAATGACTTGTGTGCATATTTTGTTGTCATGAAAGTCATACCTGTGAAAACAAGAAAAAAAACCCAGCATACCTTGAGTAAGCAAGGTTTGGGTTAATCAACCGGGAGTTCAAGGTATGACGGTAAGTTAGCTGGCTTTCTGGAATACCCCCCTGTATATGTCCGTGTACGCCAAGTATCTGCCTATTTCTGGAAAATTATTCCTAGCTCAGGATTGTTCTGCATACATCCGGCAAACCTAAAAATTACACCGAAATTTACCATGGCCAGATATTACCGGATATGACCCTTTTCATGCAGTGCCATTTGCACTCTTCGGGAAATCAGATTACTAATGGCTCACTAATGGATATCTGCGCACATTAAACTGGGTTGGGAGAAAGTGATCTAGGGATTATTTAGCCACAAATATACATAAATATACATTTGTAACAGTTAATGCATTCAGTTCCTTTAGTTGGTTTGCCAGGTCAGTTCTAGATTATTCTGCGCTCTTTTTGGGTTTTAGGGGACGTGCTCTGGTTTTAACCCCATCCCACCAGTAAGTAACCCTAACTTGAGCCTAAACTCCGTCATATCCCACCACCAACCAAAAAAGGCCCAAATAAACCAAGATCTAATCAGATTCTCTTAATAATTGATATAGATTTATTTGTCAGATGGAGCATTCAGGTTCACATTTTATCAGTTCATGCATTTTCTGAGAGTCAAACACATGACTTTGGCTTGATGGCGCCAGTGAGCTAGTTTGAGCTAAGCACATTTTTGTACTTGCCTTTATGCTGCTTTGTCTTGGGAGTTAGTTCAACATATACTATTTGTAATTGAATCAAGTGATTCAATTTTAAGCTTTTGAATTAATATAATTCAAAACTGCTCCGAGTATAACGGGTTTCCATCTCTTCCAAATTATAGTAGTTATGCCGTGAACACAGCATAAGTTCGTTGATTTGGTTCAGGATGAACTGTAAAAGAAGGCTGCTGTTTCGTTGCAGGGCTCGCGTAAACGTCTTGTTTATACTTTCGCCTATCTCCGCACCACAGAAACATTTTTAATTTCATTAACAATTTGATCAAACATGGACCTTGATTTTCATTAAAAGGCTTATTTCTGCTATTATCTAGGCTAATTGTGTAAATGTATTTATTATGTCTATGGCCAGTATAAACCAATCTTTACTTTTTTTTATTATTAATGCAAGAGATACAGAGATGACATATTTATAATATACAAGTTTGTATACAGTACACAAAATGTATCAATAATATATTCAATGCCATCAGAATATAAAGGAGAGAAAACAATTAACAGTAAATGGTTAAAGATTAAGGTAAAATAAATAAATACAAGAACAAGAACATGAGGGTAAGATATTTATACATCAATTAGGGAATACAAATTAAAGTCATTACAAATTGAAGTCATTTTACTTGCTTTCTTATTTACAGAGGATGAAATAGTGTTAAGATATATGTTAAATTCTTTTAAAAAGACACAAAACATTGGTTTGTTGTGAGTGAATTTACATTTGTGGATATAACATTTACAAAGAAAATACAATAAATTTATAACAAAGTAAACATTGTTTTTAATAGAGTCACAACCATAGTGACCAAAAATAATCTCTTTAAAAGTTATGGATATGCTTTGCTGGATATTATCATTAATAAAAGCCTCAATATGTTTGACCAAACATGACCAAAATAAATGATAAACAGTTTCTGTGTGGACTTGACAAAACAAACATCTCATATCAATATCAGTTTTAAATTTCTTCATGAAATGTTTAACAGGGTAAAATGATTTTTTATTTTGAAAGACACTTCTTTTACTTTATTAGTGAGAAAGTATTTTTGTTGCATGGACCAAATCTTTTTCCAATTTAAATTTATAAATAAATTATTCCAATAAGTGATTGCAGGAGATACAGAGATGATATTTTCAAGAAAACGGGATCTAACTTTATCATTTTAACCAATCTTAACACTTCGTAGCATGAAACGTGCTGATGATGTGTGATGTCTGCACGAGCAGGTCCGAGGTATGGAAATTGTTGACAGGCAGGTAGGACATTGTATCATTGCATTCGGACCAAATGCATTGATTGGACGAAAATGTTATGGTCTTACGCCTTCCACAGACATACATTTAGACCACTTAACTTAGGGATTGCTTTTAGGATGTGAGACTTTCAACCAGCATAACAAATAATGTTTCTGGAAAAAATCACCTACCCTGCCTTTAACTCTCGCAATCACGTTTCACATCAATGGCTGTTAGCTGATGTCACTTTCCTGTAAGTGTGCATACACGCTTGAATTAATCACAAACACAGGTTCAAAATTTGAGCTGACAGAGAAAGTGTGTATCAACTGTAGTGGTAGCCTACTACTTAAACCGATTTGTTTGGTTTTATCTAACTTACTGGAAACCAGTCCTCTTACCTTGAGTTTGTTCAACTAGCTTTTTTGGTACTGGCACCTGTTACTAAAGTCAAATAGTGTTGTGAGCAACGCCAAGGCCATGGGTTTGATTTTCCGGGAATGTGAACTCTTTTGTAGGGAAGCTTTATTTTCAGACTTGTTTCTCTGATTTAGAGAATAGTTGAGCCAAAACCCATCTGTCACATGACAGATCATAGTTATATTCTGGAAATCTTTTCACTGTCAAATCCATGGTTCTCATAAATAGGCTGTCATTATTCATGTGCCATTGCACTGCAGGCATATACTGGTGGGCAGTTTGGAAAAGTGATGTTTTTAAGCATGTCATAACACATCCTAAACAAAAGGCTTTTGTTAACAAAAGTGCCTTCCTGCCAGTAAATGTCCCTGGATTGCAAAATACTGTGACAGCGCTAGCATCAATAAAGGTGTTAAACTGAAGTTAATCATTCGAATAAGTTTTTATAATGAGAAATAGGCCCCCAAAATAGCACAAATTTGTCTGTCACGCATTTTCAATTTGTAATGCAAATACGCTCAGGAAGTAAGATCGTTTTACAGTGTTTTCGGGCAGTGGGCGAGGACTAACTGGAAATCTAATAGATTATGAATCACGAGGCTTATTTAAATGACCGACCGCTCTGCCGACCAATCACAAGAAGAGTTTCAGTACCGAGGACGTCTTGGCTCTGCGCATGCTCAGAATGCTTCGATCTATAAAACACAGTAACGTCTTCAGCGAACGTTAGTATCGCTTGCAGGACTTTCCAGACGATTGAATCATCTGTTCAAATGAGACCGGAAATAACTGACACTGGACGGGCAGAACAGACATGTTGACTTGATCATCCGCGATGTTTTCTAAGTATTAAATTCACAGTAATTCATATGATGTGAACAACTTTAAAGGTAGGAAACCATTGTAATGCCTCCAACATATGGTGTTATGATTATTATTATTCTCTTTTGTTATTTATGATCCTATGATGTCGTTTGTTAAGTTTTATTTTCATACCACAGGATCGTGTTACTGTGATATTTACGTAAATGTGCTGTTTTTGGTCATTCTAGCTCATTAGACAAAATATACATACATTATTTTCTGGAGCTGAAACATACATATTGCTGGTGCCTCTAAAATAAGCGTAATGTAATATAATTGGAATAAAAACCACACATACTATATTGTTATAATCTTTTGTAGGTTTAACGAGGTTAATTGTGATTTGTGGTTTAAAAATTGTTGAATAATTTATTGGATTATTATTTATGGATTATGGTTTATCTGCTAACCGTATAACTGTATTACTTATGAAATCTCATCTGTTTCAATATACAGTGGTGGTCAGAATTATTGGCACCCCTGGTAAATATGATTAAATATGGCTGTAAAAAATAAATCTGCATTGGTTATCCTTCTGATCTTTTATTCAAAAATTCACAAAAATCTAACCTTTCATTGAAGTAAAAAAATTGAAAGTGGGGGGTAAATCACATTATGAAATAAATGCTTTCTCCAAAACATGTTGGCCACAATTATTGGCACCCTTTTATTAAATACTTTTTGCAACCTCCTTTTGCCAAGATAACAGCTCTGAGTCTTCTTCTATAATGCCTGATGAGTTTGGAGAACACCTGACAAAAGATCAGAGACCATTCCTCCATACAGAATCTCTCCAGATCCTTCAGATTCCCAGATCCATGTTAGTGCTTCTTCTCTTCAGTTCACCCCACTCACTTTCTATAGGGTTCAGGTTAGGGGACTGGGACGGCCATGGCAGAAGCTTCATTTTGTGTTCAGTAACACATTTGTGTGTTGATTTTGATGTTTGTTTTGGATCGTTGTCCTGATGGAAGATCCAACCATGGCCCATTATAAGATTTCTAGCAGAGGCCGTCAGGTTTTGATTTCTTTTATCTGTTGGTATTTCCATTATAGAATCCATTATACCATGTATCTGAACAAGATGTCCAGGACCTCCATCAAAAAAATAGGCCCACAACATTAAAGATCCAGCGGTATTTTTAACCGTGGGCATGGGGTACTTTTTATCCCTGTTTGCACCAAACCAATCTGGTGGGTTTGCTGCCAAAAAGCTCTTTTTATAGTTTCATCTGACCACAGAACCAGGTCCCTTTTGAATTTCCAGTCGTGTCTGACAACTGAATATGCTGGAGTTTGTTTCTGGATGAGCAAGAAGGAGCAAGATGAATCCCTCCCAAACAACATGTGGTGATGTAGGGGTTGTTTTATTTATTTATTTATTTTTAGGCTTTCTGACCCCAAGACTCAAATAATCTCTGCGATTCTCCATCTGTGATCCTTGGAGAGTCTTTGGCCACTCAAACTCTCCTCCTCGTCGTGCATTAAGACAATATAGACACGCCCTCTTCCAGGCAGATTCATAACATCTTTAGTTGATTGGAACTTCTTAATTATTGCCCTGATGGTGGAAATGAATTTTCAATGCTTTAGCTATTTTCCTACAGCCACTTTCTATTTTGTGAAGCTCAACAATCTTTTGCTGCACATCAGAACTATATTTTTTGGCTTTACTCGTTGTGATGAATGATTAAGGGAATTTGGCCTTTGTGTTTTTCTCATATTTATACTCCTGTGGAACAAGACATCATAGCTGGACAATTTCATGTTCCTAGTCACCCTGGTGTGCTAAAATTTTTAAAATATTAATGGGAATATACTTTAGAGATATTTGACTCATAAAAAATTCTAGGGGTGCCAATAATTGTGGCCAACGTGTTTTGGAGAAAAGCATTTATTTCAAAAACCCTCCACTTTCAATTCTTACTTCAATGAAAGGTTAGATTTTTGTGAATTTTTTGAATAAAATATAAAAAAGATAACCAATGCAGATTTATTTTTTACAGCCATATTTGATCATATTTAACAGGGGTGCCAATAATTCTGACCACCACTCTATGTATTCAGTCAGATAACAGTTGTTTTATCATTTTAGCTTTCATAGATTTCATTTTCACCATTTTATGTTTTATGTTAATGTTAATTAAAATGCCTTTTTCCACATTAGTCAACACTCCATATCCTAAAATGATCAAATAAAACCTAATCACTTAGCATATATATATATGGCAACTATTCTGACCCTTTGCTGTAATATTTATCTATGATCTATCATCATTCAGCACATGCTAAACCTATATCTAAATATGTTACAGTTTAAAAGTAAATCCACATTGATCTTAAGGGGGGCATTTTCCCCCATCCTAGTACCCTACTTGGCGTGGACGTGGACCTACATAAAAATTGTTTACAAATGGACCTCTTTGTTTACAGTCCTCTCTAGCTTCAAGCAGTGGTGCTTTCTCTTCGTGTGTAAAATTCTTCATATGGTAGCACTTTATTATTTACAGTCCTGTTCCCCATGTACATACTATATACTTATAGTAATTGCAATAACTGGGTAATAACTAGGTACTAACTCTGACCCTAACCTTAACCCATGTAGTTACCTTATATTACCAGTACTTGGTATGTACACTGTAAGTACACATACTGTAAAATAAAGTGCTACCCTTCATATTGTTCACAATGGTCTCTTCATCATCAGCTAAGTGTTAACTGTCAGCAGTCGCATGTTTCACATGATTGGCTGTTCGCTACTAATGTCACTTTCCTGTGCATTATGAAGTAATCACAAACTCGGGAACAAAATCGGGAAATAATACTTATTTTCAATTTCTGCAGGTTTGGTCCTCCATGAATCGTACTTGTTATTAAATATGGCTGTCATATGTAAGAACAAAATGTCGGTCTCCATGAGCTGTTATAAATCTTTCTAAATTATGCTTTGTAAATCTAAAATCGCAGAATGTTTTCTATTGGTTTAAGGTTAGGGGATAGCATGTAAAGTTTGTAAAATCATTATTTCTATGAAGAGTCCCAACACGAAATCCCAATGTGTGTGTGCATAATGTATATACAGTTTTATGCAAAGGTTTGGGCACCCCTGATAATTATCATAATTTCCGTTTATAATCTGCTGGGTTTTCAAAGCAGCAACATTTGGTTATAATTTATACCTTATGGAAACAGTAACATTTCAGTTCTGAAATAACATTTATTGAATCAACAGAATTCATAACAGAGTCATAACAAAAACAGACAGGTGCAAAAAAGTGGGCACCCCAATATAATTATCACATTAATATTTAGTAGAGCCCCCTTTTTCTGAAATAACAGCCTGTAGTCGCTTCTTATAGCCACTGATAAGTCCCTGAATTCTGGCTGCAGGTATTTTGGACCATTCTTCCTTGCAAAATGTCTCCTGTTCAGTCAGGTTTGATGGTTTTCGAGTGTGGACAGCCCGCTTCAAATCATTCCATAGATTTTCGATGATATTCAAGTCTGAGGACTGGGATGGCCATTCTAGAACATTGTGTCTGTGCATGAATTCCTTGGTAGATTTGGAGCAGTGCTTTGGATCATTGTCCTGCTGAAACCTCTTGACTGATTCTTGAAAATTGTTCTTAAGAATCTGCTGATACTGGATGGAATCCATGCAACCCTCAGCTTTGATAAGGTTTCCAGTACCTATGCTTGCCACACAGCCCCAAAGCATGATGGACCCTCCACCAAATTTTACAGTAGGGAGCAGGTTCTTCTCCTGGAACGCTGTGTTCTTTTTCCACCACACAAAACGCTTCTGGTTGTGACTAAATAGTTTCATCGGTCCACAGCACATTATTTCAAAATAATTTTGGCTTGTCCAGATGAGCAGATGAGATGAGATTTTGCATACCCCAAACGACTCTGCTTGTTGGCAGTACACAGAAAAGGCTTTTTCCGCATCACCCTTCCATTGAGCTGTTCCTTGTGCAAAGTACGCTGGACTGTGAAACGATGTACAATGACACCATCAGCAGCAAGATGTTGGAGCTTGGAGCTCTTTGGAGGTGGTCTGTGGTTTGTCTGTGACCATTCTAACCATTCTTCACCTTTGCCATCTTTTTTGGCCTGCCACATCTTTCCTTCACAAGGACTGTTCCTGTGGCTTTCCATTTTCTAACTATATTTCTGACTGTGGAGACAGAGACCTTAAACCTTTGTGATAACTTTTTGTATCCTTCTCCTAATTCATATTGATGAATTATCCTAGTTTTCAAGTCATTAGGGAGTTCTTTTGAGGTTCCCATGTTGCTACTTTGCAGTAGAGAATCATGGAGAAACACAACTAGCAATTAGCTACCTTGAATATCCTTTTTTATGATTGGTTGTACCTGTGTTTTCAGTCTAATTGAGCCAATTACATAATTATTGTGTTGCAATCAATCAGCATTAAGTGACTACAGGTATTCAAATCAACACAATTGAAAGGGTGGCCAAACTTTTGCACAGCCTATTTTTCACATTTGATTTTATTTCATACAACTCAACTGCTACACTAAGAATTTTTGTCTGAAAAACATTACTTTATCAAGCTTTCTCTAGAAACTGAATGGCACATCACTACGATCTTTTCTTTAAAAGATAAAGCAAATTATCATGCAGCATCAGAGGGGTGCATAATTTGTTGTCCATATCTATCCAAAAATATGTTAAAAATGCTATTCATGCACTGATTTGAATACATTTCTTTTCATTTCTGAATTCAAATTGATTTTGAAATTGTTGGTTAGCATAAAGTAAAAAATATAAAATGATACAAATATCCAAAATATCAGGTAATTTGACCTTTTTTTAAACTATATTTTTGAAGGAATTTTTCTTTTCTTTATTGTGGAAAAACTGAAAATGCTGTAATTTAAGGAAGTACTTCAATAACTTCCTTCATTATTATAACTTTATTATTTGCATAATGGTAGGAAAATTAACAGGATGCCTATTAGGAGGGGGATGAGGAGCTAAAGTTAGCTGTTGGTCAAAGATCTGTGGAGTTTGTGAAAAACTTCAACACCATTCACTTTTGATTTTGGTGCTGTTCCTCTGTTAATCCGACTGTTTGATCAGGAGCTTCACAAAATCCCTGGAGTTTACCAACATTGTAACAATAATACAAAGCTGGTTGAAAATGTAAATGTAGATCAGATTAGAAGTTTGTAGTAAAGGGGACGACTTAAAGGGATAGTTCCCACAAAAATGAATCATCATTTACTCACCCTCTAGTTGTTCCAAACCTGTATGAATTTCTTTCTTCTGCTGAACACAAAGGAAGATATTTGGAAGAATGTTTGTAACCAAGCAGATCTTGGCAGCCATTGACTAGTGGGAAAAAATACTATGGTAGTCAATGGGGGTGAGATTTGCTTGGTTACAAACTACGGCTGTCACTTTTGTGAAAAAATTTGATTTTTGAGACATAAGTGTTCATTGAATCGATTGTAAAATCGATTTTCCATGTCTAAAGACGTTTCCATTTTCAACGCCAAATATAGGCCAATCCACGGACAACTAACAGGCATTAGGACGAACGTAAAGAGGGTGCTTGAGACGCACAAGTCAACAATATTTCTGATGATTTATCGCACAATGACAAACAGGAGTGCAACATTCTCGAAAAACAATAAGCAGAGTGGACTGCCATAATGAAAAACCATTACCGCAGGCTTCAACATGGCCGTGTTTACGATTAGAAATGTCAAACAAATTTCGCCTACGTAGGCGATTGTAGCCCATGAAAAGAGGTTGAAAATAAAACTTACAATTCACTGGCCTCATGTCTCGACAAATGAACTTTGCGAGCTTCGAGTTTATAGCCTCTTTCCCTGCAGCAGGTGTAGACAGGGAAAAAAAGTTTGTCAGTCTTGGCTGTTTAGCAGGTGGCTCTACCAGGTCTAGGTCTTTGTATTCATCCGGATGATGAAGCTGCTTATGCCCTCTCATAGTTGTAGTGCTGCTGTGATATGGGAACTCACGATCGCACAGTTTGCATTCCACTTTGTCAATCAATTTATTTGCTAAACAATTTAAACCAATGAATATGATTTATAATTCTCTTGGTTTCTCTACCTAATATATTTAAAAATTACTAATGCAATGAAAATACTGGTATCGATATTGGCAAGTATCAAAAATTTAAGTATCGGTATCGGCCTAGTTCTGGAAAAAGTGGTGTCGGTATATCCCCACTAGCTATTGCAGTGTCTCTGGCAAATGTCTGAGCATTCAAGGCAAGATTTAAATATTGGTCAGTTTTGTTCAAAGCTAGAGTAAGCAATTCTCAAAAAGTATTAATGACAGTATGATGGAATGTCACAGATGAAAAGTCTGATGCTCAGGCAGAAGCTGGAAGAAAGTAAATAACGATTTTGATAATGGTCAGTTTAGTTGTAAGCCAGAGTGAACGATTAATCATAAAACAGTTACAATATTAATTGCCTCAAGTAAAAATGGCCGATTGTCAAAAATTTTACCCCAAATATACACCACGCACTTATACAGTACATACAGTGGTGGTCAGAATTATTGGCACCCCTGGTAAATATGATCAAATATGGCTGTAAAAAATAAATTTGCATTGTTTATCCTTTTGATCTTTTATTAAAAAAAATCACAAAAATCTAACCTTTCATTGCAGTAAGAATTGAAAATGGGGGGTAAATCACATTATGAAATAAATGCTTTTCTCCAAAATAGAAAGTGGCTGTAGGAAAATAGCTAAAGCATTGAAAATTCATTTCCACCATCAGGGAAATAATTAAGAAGTTCCAATCAACTATAAAAAGAGCTTTTTGGCAGCAAATCCACCAGATTGGTTTGGTGCAAACAGTGATAAAAAAGTACCCCATGCCCACGGTTAAAAATACCGCTGGATCTTTAATGTTGTGGGCCTATTTTTTTGCTGGAGGTCCTGGACATCTTGTTCAGATACATGATATAATGGATTCTAGCAAATACCAACAGATAAAAGAAATCAAAACCTGACGGCCTCTGCTAGAAATCTTATAATGGGCCATGGTTGGATCTTCCATCAGGACAACGATCCAAAACAAACATCAAAATCAACACACAAATGTGTTACTGAACACAAAATGAAGCTTCTGCCATGGCCGTCCCAGTCCCCTAACCTGAACCCTATAGAAAGTGAGTGGGGTGAACTGAAGAGAAGAAGCACCCACATGGATCTGGGAATCTGAAGGATCTGGAGAGATTCTGTATGAAGGAATGATCTCTGATCTTTTGTCAGGTGTTCTCCAAACTCATCAGGCATTATAGAAGAAGACTCAGAGCTGTTATCTTGGCAAAAGGAGGTTGCAAAAAGTATTTAATAAAAGGGTGCCAATAATTGTGGCCAACGTGTTTTGGAGAAAAGCATTTATTTCATAATGTGATTTACCCCCCACTTTCAATTATTTTACTTTAATGAAAGGTTAGATTTTTGTGATTTAAAAAAAAAAAAAAAAGATCAAAAGGATAAACAGCCATTTTTTACAGCCATATTTGATCATATTTACTAGGGGTGCCAATAATTCTGACCACCACTGTATGTATACACTATATACTCATCTGTGTAGTGTTTGAATTTTATAAGATTATAAAGTTTTTTCAGTTATAGTTAAATGCTTCATCCAGTATTTAAAGTGCTTTTTTTCTTTTTGCAAAAATGGAGCCATCCTCTCAACCCATGTAGTTTAATCTCTTATCTAAAGACATACATTATGGGGATATGAAATGTACTGAATAGTAGGAATGACCACTATCTGTATTCACTTTATCTATTGATATCCATCTTTTCTCAGGTACCAGTCTTGATGTGACAATGGACACTTTACATAATTTCTTCTTACTCTTGATGTTTTTGCACTCTGCAATAGGTAAGCCATGTCACTAGTCATTTACTCCCAATTAACAGTTTCTTAATTGTTCTCTTGTGATGCTCAGTTTAGTGTTTTGTCCACACAGTTTCCAGTGATGGCTGTGTAAAAATTCTTCCGGACTCCATCAGTAAGATTCCTGTTGCGGTGGGAAAAAACTTCACAGCGACATGTCACCTGCTGGAGGGATCTGGTTACACCTCAAATGACATTGAATGGCTTTTGGGAAACATCAGCATTGCAAAGCAGTATTATCATAAGATAAACGAAACGTCCGTCAGTGTTACTGTTAACATCACCAGTAACATGAAGGGTTGGTTGCTTTGCAAAGCCACCAGGAAGTCCTGGTCATTCAAACAACCGTGTATCCATGGAATCTTACTCCATGCAGGATGTGAGTGTCTTCTCGTCCCAGTCGCATCATGTGTTACTTTCTAATTAAAAGGCGGGAATTCTTCCACGCTCCAGCTGTGTTTTAGTTTTGTACGTATTGTAGGGATAGTACGGAGTCCCTAAAGGGACACGGTGAAGGAAAAAAAGATGAGATGGGAGGAAAAATTATGTCAACAATGCTTTTGTGTTCTCTGTCCTTTTAGGGGCTCCGTAGTATAGTTCCACCAAGTATAGTTTCTTCCCTGGAACACAGAGGCAAAATATTGCAGAATATCCACTTATCCAGTGTATTCCAAGATATTTGTGTCAGGAAAAGACAGACATTTCAGCCGTTATAAGCTTCCCCATTGCCTTAAATTTGAAATTTCGTTAGTCCTCAAGTTCAGTTTCAAATAAAGTATTTTTTCTTCAAAAACCATAATCGGTTATCTGATCTCACACCTGGCACGAAAAAACCCTATTTGAATTAAATACGATTTCAAAAATTATTTTCAGCAATTAACTTATTCATACAGAAAGCTATTGTATGGCTTCAGAACATTTGGGTAATAATGACAATTTTCAGTTTTCAATGAACTTTAGAATCTTTTATTCAGTTGTTTATAAAAAATGTTGGAGAAAAGCAGCCGTTCTGTTGTGGGAAATGCCAGAAATGTTTTTCTCTTTCAAATGTTCTCTTTTACTTCATTATGTATTCAGTGTTTTTCTGTTTATGACCTCCAGACCCTCCGTTGAAACCAAAGAATCTGACGTGCATTGCTGTGCAGGAGGGCAATGATATTTCCTCAGACTTAAAATGTCACTGGGAGCCAGGATCCCGGGACCCGCTGCTTGACACCACCTACACCCTTTATGCTGAAGTGTATGTGTGTTTAGTAGCTGTTGTACCTGATAACACTGTATCAGTTTTTGTTTTTATAAAATGACTCAAAATGAAAGACTAGAGTATCATTTATTTACTCTTCTTTGTCTTTTTATAGAGGTTACTCAACCTCATATAATGGCAGCTGTAATCAGAATCTTGCAAGAAGCTGCACCGTCAACCTGAACACTTTTCCATCTCATATGTCTATGAGGGTGTGGGTTGAAGTAAAGAATGCGCTGGGGTCAGTGCGGTCAGATGACCTTTCATGCTTTGATGCTTTGAGTTTTGGTAAGATTTCGGCTTTCGCATTAGGAAAGAATGCATTTTACACTTTATATGGATGTGGAACTTCAACTATCTTCTTTGCTTTTGTTTTGTAGCGAAACTCAATCCACCATTGGATGTCCAAGGTCTCGCTGAAGTTAACTTCTCCACATCTCTTATGGTTACTTGGAAACATCCCATTGACATCCTTCTGAAAATCACTTATGTCATCAGATACTGCCGAGTAGACTCTGATGTTTGGAGCGAGGTATGAGAAAGCCAAAAGCAATTCAGATTTTAAAATAGTCAGGACAAAAACTATGATTTTTTTTATGTGAATAATAATTGTTAGTGAAAAACCTGATGTGATCTTTTGTTTTGACCTATCAAACATTTTATTTACCTACCAAAGCATTTCATTATAGTTCAGTGGGGGTTTCTTATTTCAAACAATGCTGTACAAGCTTGAATTATTTTAATCTTGAATTCCATGTAGTCCTCACATCAAAAAGGCACATCTTGTTTTATTCATGAAATTGAACCCTCTTTTAGGTACCTGAGAGCTTCACCCAAGCACACTCGGAGTCGTTTAGACTGCAGTCTCTGGAGCCTTTCACTGAATACGTGGTACAGATGCGATGCATTCTAGAAGGGCATCAAAGCTACTGGAGTGACTGGAGCGCCAATGCTACAATTCGCACTGCAGAAGCCAGTATGACCTGTATTATTCCTAAAGTTATTTAAATTTTCTGAATTGTTTTTATTTGGACAGAACAGAAACTATTTTGCAACTAGCTTGCTAAAGTAGTTAAAGGGGCTATATGTAAGATTTTTCAAATCGCTTTTTTATTGCCAATGTATGATCACCTTGTAACAAACTTAAAAAATGAGACCTTCTTCGATTTCCTAGGTTGTCTATGAAAGCCTGTATATGCTATTATGCCCCTATTATGCTATTTTAAAGTTTCCTGATTTTGTTTTGGAGTTCTCCAACAACAGGTTTACATGCATCAAAGGCCCAGTCTGTTGTGATTGGTCTTTACAGTTGTCGGAAGTTTATACGGCTATTACCATAACTGTACTTCAGCTTTGAATGCTTTCTCAGTCCCCAGCGAGTGTACACACTGTAAAGACACTAATAATGACGTCGATCTTACCATATCAATCCGAGCACGAGTCTGATGATGAAACATTGGAAGAATTAGTTATTTAACCCGAACCTCCATCGCAAACTTGAGCAGGATGTTTCTCAGTGACGGTACTCATTTTTAGTTACATTATGTGATGTTGCGACTGAAATTCCTCACTATCAGCATTAACATATGTCCATCAACAAACCGATGTGTATATTTCTAATTTATTGTGGTGCACATGTGGGAACTGTATCAATAACAGCGCATACATTAGCAGAACACTAACATGAATGACTGCTGTAACATAAACGTTTGTAAAACAAATCTTGCTCCATCCTTTATCTTTACTCAAAGTAATAAGAACGACAGACAATCTGCATTAATAGACAGTTTTAGGTAATAGTGGCCCACAGCTGCTTAGCAGAAGTATTCCAGTAAGACAGTAATAACAGGAGTTAGCCGGTTAGCCAGAAAATTACACACTTGTCAACAAACTTGTTATTGTTTTAAATCCAAAATATGTAATTTACAAGATTTCTGCTGAACCAAAAGATTGTCAACACGAGAGTTTTAGCATTTAAGGGTAACAGTAAACAGGCTTTGTTTCACAATGCATGCTTTTAAATACAGGAATAAGCGGAGATTGAATCTAAACATACCATTTTACTTAACTCACTAATGACTTGGAGAAGATCATTTACAGTTGTAATGTAGGACTATCCAATTCAATAGAATGAATCAAACTTTCCAATGCAATATATAAGTGAGTGAGTTTGATTATTCTCTGGACTTGCTTGACAGTAAAGTGTGTGCTAACAGTAAAGCATGCACAAACAACATTACATTAAAAAGTGATATAAAAAAGCAGCTAAAGTTAGTAGAATCTCTGCGTAATTACTTCCCGGCATTCAGAAATATTATTGAACATGCATTTGCATCAATATTTATAAGTCGATTTTTACACCATCTTATTTTCTCAGAGCCAGCAAGCGCACCAGATCTGTGGAGAATCATCCAGCCCACTTCTGATAATAGAAAAGTCACATTAGTATGGAAGGTAAATTCCATTTTTTTCCACCTGGCAAACAAAATCTCTGTTAGTGTAATATTCAGTTGATATTTAACATTCAATTGCTACTTTAATATTGTCTCCTATTACAGCCTCCTGTGAAAGCTAATGGAAAAATACTTAATTATTCCCTGAAAATCACTCAAGATTCCGAGATGTTTGAAAGACTTGTTGTAATAGCAGATAACCTCATTCAGATGTATTCGATGGAGTTGCCACCGGGAAAAATGGCCAATATTGAAATAACTGCAGCCAATTCAGTTGGAGTGTCTCCTAAAGCAACTTTATTCATTCCAAGATCAGATCAAGGTATATTGAAGACTTCAGTATTTTTGATGAGTTAGAAATGATCAAAAGTAATATATTATTAAATTATTAAAAATTTTATTATACATTCAAAAATGTAACCCTTCTGTTAATCAATCAATATATCTATCTATCTATCTATCTATCTATCTATCTATCTATCTATCTATCTATCTATCTATCTATCTAATCAAAACTGCATTATATATGGTCATTGGTCAGATAAGAGAAAATGGGCATATGTAACGTGTGATTCATTAGAGCTTCCTGGTGTGAAGAGTCTGAGCTGGTCGGTGCGTAATGAAGAGCTGCAGGTGGAGTGGAGTAGAGTTCCTTCTCTTCCTAGCGGTGCTCAGCTCTCTGGATACCTGCTGGACTGGGTGAATGTGCATCAAAGAGAGCTTCATCCACACTGGCAGAGAGTTCCTCACAATGTCAACAACACCACACTAACCGGTACCAGCTCTATATTTTCTAAAGCTCTTATAAGCTGGCCCTCATGGAATCTGTGTATATTTCTTTACATTTGAATCCACTGATTGTC
The DNA here is from genome assembly GCA_039654625.1 of Rhinogobio ventralis. Taxonomy (NCBI): domain Eukaryota; kingdom Metazoa; phylum Chordata; class Actinopteri; order Cypriniformes; family Gobionidae; genus Rhinogobio; species Rhinogobio ventralis. The sequence goes on along the minus strand of CM077215.1, from coordinate 18,947,752 downwards.
AGTGCTGTAGCACTTTTGACTTTTACAGTGTTCAGTTTGTCCCTTTTATTTAAACATTAATTCAGTTTTTAAAATGCAAGTTTGTGTGTAGAAGTTATGAGGTATATAAAGTAAACAACTTGCTTAGTACTTATTAGACCTGTTTTATGCATCTTGTGTCTGTAACGTGTTTGCAGTTATTGCTGTTAACCGCTGTGTTTTTGACTCTCAAGGGGAAGTCACTGTTTCACACTGGGTTACTGGGTGTTATAAAACATTCTAGAGCTGCATGATTCTGGATGAATTGAGATTTTTTGTTCGTTTAAAATAGAGATCAGGATTGTCCCACAATTCTGAACAGACAACTAAACAAAATAACATAATTTACTAGAGGTTCTGACGAAATGTTAATTGCTGGAGTCTGTTTACAGGGTACATAACACACACAGTTAATCTTGAGTACCTATAGTGTAGTATTGCATCCTTCATATCTCCAAAGAGTCTTTAGTTTTATCAGATTTATAAAAGACAGATATGCTGTACCGATTCTTCCCGAAACTTGTTCGAATCCTAAAGGAGTGTATTTGGCACAGAAATACTCCGTCATACGTCCAACTAATTTTTTTTGACATTTTAGCCATGTTTAGCATAAGAATCCAACTCTTTAACAGTGTAAATAAGTCAGAATGCATGAAATAGCATTGACATCAGTGTTTATATATGAAATATAAACTTTTATCCCAGTACTTCTGTATAATCGGAATATTTGTGATAGACAGAAATAATGATACTGTGTGGTTGAAAAGACTGTTAGTGAAGCTGTTTCATACCTATAAATGACAACTGCTCTCTTTGGATCAGAATGCAGATCTGAATGTTCGAATCGTTGCCATTTATGATTGAGTTTGCGTTGGTGTTTGAATCAAGATTGCGAACTTTTAACGATTAATCGTGCAGCCCGACAACATCCTCAAATACATGAAATTTGTGTGTGTGTGTATATATAATATGGCACTTGGCCAATAATAGAATCATATTTTAAATTCTCACACACACACACATACATACAGTTCAGTTTCAATGTTTTTGAGAGCAATGTAGCTACCATTTAATGTGACCAAAGTCTTTGTCCCTTTCCCAAGGTTTTGAAAAACTGAAGAGGTACAATGTATCAGTGTATCCAATTTACAAGCATCGTTTTCAGTCCATATTGCACATCCAAGCAGGAAGACCAGTAACCGTGGCAGCCTACATTCAACAAGAATGTATGTATCTCAAATATGTCCCAAATTTAAATTTCACAGTCAAAGTTAATGCAATTTTCTCACAAAGGACTTGTTACTGAAGTATACTTTTATAACAGCTTTGTGGTGTGGTTTCTAGCTCCAGAAAAGGGCCCCACTGCCACAGTTACAAAATCCAAGAAAAATAGTGCTGAGCTGACATGGGAGGAAATTCCCCTGGACAGTCAGCGTGGATTCATCACCAACTACACCATATTCTATAGGACCTGGAACACTGAGCACTGGCAATGTATGTTAACACATAATGGTTTTATAATGTGTGATGAAATGAGTGTGATGATTTCACAAGCAGATCTTTATCAAATGTTTTTGGCAGCTGTGACGGTGGATGCTAACATCCACTCACATGTGCTGACTGATCTGGCCAGTGAAACAGATTATGTGGTTCACATCATGGCATCAACGGTAGCAGGCTCCAAAAATGGATCGGACTTTAACTTCAAAACAATGAAGTATGGTATGTCTTTTATCCTCATTTTTAAAATGTCTTATTAAATGCTTAATGATGCCAGACTTTTGTTGTTATTGTAACAAGAAACAAGCTTAAGCTACAAAAGGATGTGACATGCACTGATGCATTTGTTTCCTGACTGTAGGTGATGGAGAGGTGGAGGTGATTGTAGTGGTGGTTTGCCTCAGCTTCCTGTTTCTGACCGTCTTTATGATAATGTTCTGCCTTCGGAAAAGAGAAGTGTGAGTCATGACTTTTCAGCACTCAAAATGAAACGCAAAGCAAGACTTCAACTTTAACTCAATTCAGTTCAGTTCAGAGAACCCTTGGTCTGGAAATGCTTACAAGATTGCCTAATACTGCCTAATTGCTTAAACAGTCTTTGTAAACTTTGTACACACTGTGTACACCGTTCATAGGTATATTTAAAAAGATTAATTCAAGAAGTAAATGCAGTAAAAAAAGGTCATGTTTTTCACTCATTTTTAATTTTTCACTAAATGAAAACAAGAAAGTATTTGATCATTTATTTATATTACTCAATGAGAGTTACTATTTAAACATTTCTTTATTAAAGGTAAATTATTACGTCACTTACTCCCATTATTACTGATACATCTTTATGCAGCTTTTATTCACTACAACGACCACATCTGTCAAGTTCCAAAAAGGACAAAAAAATCTTTTGTGAAACACAAAAGAGACGTTAAGCAGAATGTTCACACCAATTTTTTCTATATAATGAAAGTAAATTATGACCAGACCAGGTGCTGTTAGGCTTTTAAAAAAGACAAAAGGGCAGCAAAAAAGCACCATAAAGCTAGTCAATTTTATTCATTGGTTATATTCCAAACCTCCTAGGGTCATGTGCCTTATGTGGGAAAACAAGTGAAATGAAAATTGTTATTGATTGTCAGGTTTGCACCAGGTTTGATGTTAATGATGCCATACATGATTGATTCCTACTGTATGTGTCTTGTAATGGATCACCAATTTTTGCATATTCAAATTGCTTGAATGAGCGTTGTGAGTTATGCTGTTGAGGTATATTTTAGTGCAAGTGTCCTGCAATGTACTTTTTTGATACTTTTAATAGTGCTTTTTGTCATTATTGGAGCTTGACAGTTCCTGGTCACCATTCAATCTCATTTTACCAAAAAAATCCCACAAGCCATAGAAGGATTGTAAAACGAGTCTAATGATATGCTCATTAGGTAACTTAAAAAAAGCACCAAATAAAAAGTTAATTAAAATCATGATAGCATTTATGACATTGCTTATGGCCATAAATCGCTCCAAATATATGTGGATGTGAATATTGGATATATCACCTAGCACTAATTATAGCAGAAGTAAATGGTGCTTGGTGCTGTGTGGTTGAATGTCATTATTTTCTCCTATCTGTTCAGGATTAAGAAGCTGTTGTGGCCGCAGGTCCCAGACCCGTCTGACAGCTCTATTGCCCACTGGTCACCTGATTTCCCTGTAAAGGTCAGTGAACTATAAAGCATCAATATTACTTATGGGTGAATCTCACAAAAACGTTATATTATTATATATTGCAATTATACAGGGAGTGCAGAATTATTAGGCAAGTTGTATTTTTGAGGATTAATTTTATTATTGAACAACAACCATGTTCTCAATGAACACAAACTCATTAATATCAAAGCTGAATATTTTTGTATCAATATTTTAAGTAGTTTTTAGTTTTAGCCATTTTAGGGGGATATCTGTGTGTGCAGGTGACTATTACTGTGCATAATTATTAGGCAACTTAACAAAAAACAAATTTATACCCATTTCAATTATTTATTTTTACCAGTGAAACCAATATAACATCTCAACATTCACAAATATACATTTCTGACATTCAAAAACCAAACAAAAACAAATCAGTGACCAATATAGCCACCTTTCTTTGCAAGGACACTCAAAAGCCTGCCATCCATGGATTCTGTCAGTGTTTTGATCTGTTCACCATCAACATTGCGTGCAGCAGCAACCACAGCCTCCCAGACACTGTTCAGAGAGGTGTACTGTTTTCCCTCCTTGTAAATCGCACATTTGATGATGGACCACAGGTTCTCAATGGGGTTCAGATCAGGTGAACAAGGAGGCCATATCATTAGATTTTCTTCTTTTATACCCTTTCTTGCCAGCCACGCTGTGGAGTACTTGGACGCGTGTGATGGAGCATTGTCCTGCATGAAAATCATGTTTTTCTTGAAGGATGCAGACTTCTTCCTGTACCACTGCCTGAAGAAGGTGTCTTCCAGAAACTGGCAGTAGGACTGGGAGTTGAGCTTGACTCCATCCTCAACCCGAAAAGGCCCCACAAGCTCATCTTTGATGATACCAGCCCAAACCAGTACTCCACCTCCACCTTGCTGGCGTCTGAGTCGGACTGGAGCTCTCTGCCCTTTACCAATCCAGCCACGGGCCCATCCATCTGGCCCATCAAGACTCACTCTCATTTCATCAGTCCATAAAACCTTAGAAAAATCAGTCTTGAGATATTTCTTGGCCCAGTCTTGACGTTTCAGCTTGTGTGTCTTGTTCAGTGGTGGTCGACTTTCTGCCTTTCTTACCTTGGCCATGTCTCTGAGTATTGCACACCTTGTGCTTTTGGGCACTCCAGTGATGTTGCAGCTCTGAAATATGGCCAAACTGGTGGCAAGTGGCATCTTGGCAGCTGCACGCTTGACTTTTCTCAGTTCACGGGCAGTTATTTTGCGCCTTGGTTTTTCCACACGCTTCTTGCGACCCTGTTGACTATTTTGAATGAAACGCTTGATTGTTCGATGATCACGCTTCAGAAGCTTGGCTATTTTAAGACTGCTGCATCCCTCTGCAATATATCTCACTATTTTTGACTTTTCTGAGCCTGTCAAGTCCTTCTTTTGACCCATTTTGCCAAAGGAAAGGAAGTTGCCTAATAATTATGCACACCTGATATAGGGTGTTGATGTCATTAGACCACACCCCTTCTCATTACAGAGATGCACATCACCTAATATGCTTAATTGGTAGTAGGCTTTCCAGCCTATACAGCTTGGAGTAAGACAACATGCATAACGAGGATGATGTGGTCAAAATACTCATTTGCCTAATAATTCTGCACTCCCTGTATATTGCATTTGGAAAATGAAACCTTTTGTTTATATCTCCCAGATCTCATATATACAGTTGCAAGAAAAAGTATGTAAACCGCTTGCAGAATCTGTGAAAATGTGAATTATTTTAATAAAATAAGAGAGACATACAAAATGCATGTTATTTATTATTTAGTACTGTCCTGAATAAGATATTTTACATAAAAAAATGTTTACATATAGTCCACAAGACTATAAAAAATAGCTGAATTTATTAAAATGACCCTGTTCAAAAGTTTATGAACCATTGATTATTAATACTGTGTGTTTCTATCTGGATGATCCACGGCTGTTTTTTTGTTTTCTAATGGTTGTTCTCAAGTCCCTTGTTTGTCCTGAGCAGTTAAATTGCCCAATGCTCATTAGAAAAATCCTCCAGGTCCCGAAAATTCTTCAGTTTTCCAGCATCTTTTGCATATTTGAACTCTCTCCAGCAGTGACTGTGTGATTTTGAGATCCATCTTTTCACACTGAGGACAATTGAGGGACTCAAAAACAACTATTAAAGAGGGTTCAAACATTCACTGATGCTCTAGAAGGAAACACGATGCATTAAGAGCCAGGGGGTGAAAACTTTTTAAATTTGAAGATCAATGTTAAATTGTACTTAATTTGTCTTCTGGGAAACATATAAGTATCTTCCGTTGCTTCTGAAGGGCAGTACTAAATGAAAAAAAAACTGATATTTAAACAAAATAAGACCAATTTGGACATCTTCATCCTATTCAAAAGTTTTCACCCCTGGCTCTTAATGCATCGTCTTTCCTTCTGAAAACTCACTAAGAACTGTTCATGCTTGGGTTCCAAGTTAAAAATACATTGTAAATGTAAATAAAAAAGCAGAAAGGGACTCCGTTTACTTTCTTTTGTCGTGGCCACAACATAGTAAATCAAGGGAATGTGTTAATATATCGTAGGGGTGTAACGATATATCGTTAATCAATATATCGTGATATAAAAATGCGACAACATTTATCGTTGATGTAAACAATATGATTTGCGATTATAAAGTTGTTTTATCCAAGGCTCAACTTGCTGTATTTATAAGGTATAATTCACCCAAAAATGTAAACTCTGTCGTCATGTACTCACCCTCATGTTGTTTCGTTTAACTTCTAAACACAAATGAAGATATTCTTTATAAAACCTGAGAGATTTCTGTCCCTCCATTTAAAGTCTATTCCTCTCAAACTTAAAAGATCCAAAAAATGTCAAAAAGGCATCGTAAAAATAATTAATCGAGTGTCTAATCCAAGTCTTCTGAAGAGACACAATGGCTTTATACAGATTTACCACGACGCGCATACTGTAGTAAACACAGACATTCAAATGATTGCGTGACGCGTAAAAAAAACATGGGAGTGAGTAAATGCAGAATTGAAATGTTTGGGTGAGCTAAACGTTTACAGTTTGGGAGTAGTCATTTTGACACGCTTTCTTGCGATTAGAACTGTGACTGATTGCATTGATCATCTGAAGCGCACACGCTGCCGGAATGACACTCCTCAAAGTCAAAGCGCAAACATAATTTAAATCACCAGATCACATTTAGTTTTAGTAGTATGATTATTCAAAGCATTTTGGATGGTTTATTCTTATATGTATAGTGCATTAATAGTGGGAGAGGTGGGACATAGTGAGCACCGGGAGAGTATGCTCTGTAAAAATAACATTTATGGAGTTTCAGTGACATTACTACATTAAACGAATAGAAGATGGTCTCAATGACCTAAGTTGAGAGTTCATGAGTTGGTGACACTCAGGGGCCAAACCCACAGTTTCCACAACTCTGGCAGGGGGTGAAAGATTGTGCCCCCTGCCTGGGAAAGGAGATCTCTCCTGAGAGGAATCTCCCAAGCGGAGCCGTCGAGGAGAGTCATTAGGTACGAAAACCATACTACTAACAGCAGACAATGCCTGTTCTTGCGAACTCTCTAGACTTCCCGGGAGCAGAGTGATTGTGGGAAATGCGTACAGACGCAGCCTTGGCCATGTCTGCACCATGAGATCCAACCCTAGTGGAGCTGGATGCATGAGGAAGAACCAAATTTGGTTTGCCAGTCAGCAAAGAAGGCGTGACCGCAGTGCCCCCTGATGATTTATGACACTACCGATGTGTTTTCTGTCCAGACAAGAACATAGTTAGCCTCTGAGATCTGGCAAAAAGTACCTCAGTGCTACAAATGCAGCCATCATCTGCCAATTTATGTGCCATTTAAAAAAGATGATGGCCTCTCCACAAAACCAGAGTTCAGTGTCCGTCTAGAGTCGCTCCCCAGCCTGTGAGGGAAGCGTTTGCCGTAAGCATTCTGCAACGACAAGGCACCCCCAGCACAGGTCCCTGAAATAATAACAAATCTTGTTATTTGGCATGAGATTTAGTTGGGTGGCGTGTGAGAGATCCTGAAAGCATGTTTCTCATGCCAAATGCTTGTATGCTGGCAAGCCTGCTAATACAGTTATTTTAATTTCTATAAGTATAAAGGCAGAGTACAACAATTTTAACAGTTATATGTTGGGGTGGAAATTAATAACATAATTCTTTTGAATATTGTGGTAAATTATGACCTGGGCATGTACATATTTAATTTTGTGAGATTCACCCTTATATAAAGGTCGTCCCTAAACAATGTATATTGTAACACAATAATGGCATACTGCTCAAAACTGCATTTACAGTGTTGGGACGTATGCAAGTAGTCTGGTACACAAAGGTAACGCCTTGTAAACCTCTCAACAGGCCGATATGCCCAAAGAAGACGTTAGCGTGGTGGAAGTGGACGTGTTTGATGGAAAGTCTTTGTGCGAGGAAGACAAAGCCGTGCTGCCTCTGAAGAAGGACAAGTATCTCTCTGAGGAGCACAGCAGCGGCATCGGAGGCTCGTCATGCATGTCGTCCCCCCGCCACAGCGTGTCTGACAGCGACGAGAGCGACTCGGGTCAGACCACGGCCAGCACAGTGCAGTACTCCTCAGTGGTGGCAAGCGGGTACAAGGGCCAAACGCCCAACCATCAGCCTCCTGTGTTTGCACGCTCTGAGTCCACCCAGCCGCTTCTGGACTGCGAGGAACATCCAGACCTTCTCAACGAGAGTGGTGGCCACTCCAGGAACTCTTACTTCAGACGAGGCAGAGAACTTGAGCCAGGCGCCATCACTCAGGATTGCGACGAGGCGAATGGAATCTCTCTTACTTTCTGTCCAGTGCAGGAGGAAGAGATGTCTCCTATTGTAGAGGATTCGCCCGCCTCTGGCGTATGTTACATGCCGCAGCAGAACGGCTATCGACCTCAGTAAAGTAAAACATTCTTACTGACGCAGGTGCTTTGGAGACGGCCCTAAGCTATTTAGTGTCATCTTTTTTGTCATGAACTTTCATTTAATGAGATTTATTGATGAACTTAAGTTTCACATTTTAATGGGATTGCACGCTTACACCAGACATGTATGGTAACACTAGACCGCTCCCCAATGAAGCTCTCTGCACTTCAAGACGTCACACTGCCATGTGCCTTTTACGGACAAACGCTTGTTGCTTTTTTTTTGCTTCCTTGTCTAATTGAAATGAGATGTGGCTGTTGTTTTGAACCACATTTATACTTAGTTGTAGCATTGCCTTACATTGTTTTGCTATTAGTCAAATTCATTTTTATATCAATGGATTTTGGTTTTCATTTTACTTTTGCTGACAAGTGACAACATTTTTACAACATGCAACAGAATGTCAACCCTAGCTTGAGTTAACCCTGCTTCAATGTTCCTCGTGATAATTTTCTCCAGGATAAAACTAACACTACATTGGAATGTCAGTTATGAAATGCAAATATTTCATTGTATGTCTTATCAAATGTATCCATGTATCTGAGTGATTTATGTGTTTATATCATTGCATCACTGGTATATATCACTGATAGTAGGTTAAATAAAGAGTTATTCAAATGTTTTGTAGTCTTATGGTTCACTGATGGTTCACTGATGGCACCAAACAATCACTTCCCAAACATCAACATAGTGTCGGCCCAGATCCGGCCCACATCTGGTACACACATACGTACATTGTATTTTTAAGTGTTGAGAAACTATGTTATAAGCAATGCTAATAGTTTTATAATGGTTAAATGTATTTATATATTTATATATATATATATATATATATATATATATATATACACTCACCTAAAGGATTATTAGGAACACCTGTTCAATTTCTCATTAATGCAATTATCTAATCAACCAATCACATGGCAGTTGCTTCAATGCATTTAGGGGTGTGGTCCTGGTCAAGACAATCTCCTGAACTCCAAACTGAATGTCAGAATGGGAAAGAAAGGTGATTTAAGCAATTTTGAGCGTGGCATGGTTGTTGGTGCCAGACGGGCCGGTCTGAGTATTTCACAATCTGCTCAGTTACTGGGATTTTCACGCACAACCATTTCTAGAGTTTACAAAGAATGGTGTGAAAAGGGAAAAACATCCAGTATGCGGCAGTCCTGTGGGCGAAAATGCCTTGTTGATGCTAGAGGTCAGAGGAGAATGGGCCGACTGATTCAAGCTGATAGAAGAGCAACTTTGACTGAAATAACCACTCGATACAACCGAGGTATGCAGCAAAGCATTTGTGAAGCCACAACACGCACAACCTTGAGGCGGATGGGCTACAACAGCAGAAGACCCCACCGGGTACCACTCATCTCCACTACAAATAGGAAAAAGAGGCTACAATTTGCACGAGCTCACCAAAATTGGACCGTTGAAGACTGGAAAAATGTTCCCTGGTCTGATGAGTCTCGATTTCTGTTGAGACATTCAGATGGTAGAGTCAGAATTTGGCGTAAACAGAATGAGAACATGGATCCATCATGCCTTGTTACCACTGTGCAGGCTGGTGGTGGTGGTGTAATGGTGTGGGGGATGTTTTCTTGGCACACTTTAGGCCCCTTAGTGCCAATTGGGCATAGTTTAAATGCCACGGCCTACCTGAGCATTGTTTCTGACCATGTCCATCCCTTTATGACCACCATGTACCCATCCTCTGATGGCTACTTCCAGCAGGATAATGCACTATGTCACAAAGCTCGAATCATTTCAAATTGGTTTCTTGAACATGACAATGAGTTCACTGTACTAAAATGGCCCCCACAGTCACCAGATCTCAAACCAATAGAGCATCTTTGGGATGTGGTGGAACGGGAGCTTCGTGCCCTGGATGTGCATCCCACAAATCTCCATCAACTGTAAGATGCTATCCTATCAATATGGGCCAACATTTCTAAAGAATGCTTTCAGCGCCTTGTTGAATCAATGCCACGTAGAATTAAGGCAGTTCTGAAGGCGAAAGGGGGTCAAACACAGTATTAGTATGGTGTTCCTAATAATCCTTTAGGTGAGTGTATATATATATATATATATATATATATATATATACATACACTGATTAGGCATAACATTATGACCTAATATTGTGTTGGTCCGCCTTTTGCTGCCAAAACAGCCCTGACCCGTCGAAGCATGGACTCCACTAGACCCCTGAAGGTGTGCTGTGGTATCTGGCACCAAGATGTTAGCAGCAGATCCTTTAAGTCCTGTAAGTTGCGAGGTGGGGCTTCCATGGATCGGACTTGTTTGTTCAGCACATCCCACAAATGCTCAATTGAATTGAGATCTGGGGAATTTGGAGGCCAAGTCAACACCTCAAACTCGTTGATGTGCTCCTCAAACCATTTTTGCTTTATGGCAGGGCACATTATCCTGCTGAAAGAGGCCACAGCCACCAGGGAATACCGTTTCCATGAAAGGGTGTACATGATCTGCAACAATGTGTAGGTGGTACGTGTCAAAGTAACATCCACATGGATGGCAGGACATTGCCCAAAGCATCACACTGACTCCACCGGCTTGCCTTCTTCCCATAGTGCATCCTGGTGCCATGTGTTCCCCAGGTAAACGATGCACACGCACCCGGCCATCCACGTGATTTAAAAGAAAATGTGATTCCTCAGACCAAGCCACCTTCTTCCATTGCTCCGTGGTCCAGTTCTGATGTTCACGTGCCCACTGTTGGCGCTTTCAGCGGTGGACAAGGGTCAGCATGGGCACCCTGACTGGTCTGCGGCTATGCAGCCCGATACGCAACAATGCACTGTGTATTTTGACACCTTTCTATCAGAACCAGCATCAACTTCTTGAGCAATTTGAGCTACAGTAGTTTGTCTGTTTGACCACTCCCCATGTGCATCAATGAACCTTGGCTGCCCATGACCCTATCGCCGGTTCACCACTGTTCCTTCCTTGGACCACTTTTGATAGATACTGACCACTGCAGACCAGGAACACCCCACAAGAGCTGCAGTTTTGGAGATGCTCTGACCCAGTCGTCTAGCCATCACAATTTGGCCCTTGTCAAGCTCGCTCAAATCCTTACGCTTGCCCATTTTTCCTGCTTCTAACACATCAACTTTGAGGACAAAATGTTCACTTGCTGCCTAATATATCCCACCCACTAACAGGTGCCGTGATGAAGAGATAATCAGTGTTATTCACTTCACCTGTCAGTGCTCATAATGTTATGCTTGAATGGTAGACATAGGTAGATAGTAGACATTCTGTTACTTATCGGTAATGTTGCACATGTCAATTAACTCTCAGAGTATTAGTAGACTGTTAGGGTTAGTAGAGCAAGTTAACATAGTCGCAAAGTTACTGATACTCAATAGAATGTCTGTTGAGGAGCATCAAAATAAAGTGTTAACAGATATTAAGCAGTCTACTAATACTCTAATGACTGATAGTTAACATGTATGTGAAATATTACTTATAGTTAATAGAATGTCTAAAGGGATACCATCAAAATAAAGTGTTACCATATTACAATTGAGGGAGCTATTAATTATGCTTTCACTAATTTCAAACATCTTCATTAGTCTTCATAATAGGCTATAGAAATTAGCAGAATGTACCTGACACAGTTATTAATAAAAAAACTATTTAAAAAAACTTAAGTATACATTTACATATATCTGATTCAGTATTTCACAAGTCAAATCGACAGCTGGGATATGTTTACTCCAGGGGCCCTTTTGCCCTGGCTGTTACCGCCCCCAGTAGTGGGACAAGATAGAGCCCTTTCTTTCAAGGTAAATCAGCAAATGTTTCCATTACATTTCCTGTATCAATATACCGAATGATGCACCATTATCATCCTGTGCCTGTTATGTTGCAATAAATGCACAGTGTTTAATAGGGGCATTAAAATGATTAGCAGTAGTGTAGTGCAGCGCAGTGTGAATTTTCTGATTCTCAATATATATTTAGGAAACTTCATACAACTGCTAGAAAGAAGTGATGCTTTGCAGACACTTTATTACACAAATAACATTGTTACTGAAAATAGTTTTCTTGCAATAAAACCTCATTATCACAACAATTATCAGACACATCTCACATTAGCTTTGAAAATGTAGTGAATACAGCTTTAAATATGTAATCTTTTTTTCTTATTCTTTTATCAATGCAAAAAAACTGAACTCAAATCACAGGTGACAGTAGCAGCTCTTAAATATGTGGCACATTTGTAGTAATATATAGGTGCTGCAGAAGGCGAAATACATAAAAGGCACAAACATACAGAAAATGTTATGACACAAAATGCCTGGATCAATTATATATTAATTGCACTGCTATCAGACTGATACATTATTGGAAGAGTTTGACTAGCTGTTCATCATTAAAACTAAATAAATAATCTACCTTTACCCTCCTGTTAAAAATAATAATCAAATGTCTTTATCCTCAAAATGACCAGTGCTTGGTATCTCCACATGGTCCCTTAAAATCATAAATTAAAGTGGCAGTCGTAGGTCTCAAAGAGAACATTTTCACACAAAAGATAAAATGTTTCAGCAGCTGATACAAACAATTACAGGGGTGCTTAAAGTACATCCTGACAGCGCTAGCAGAAGGACTGGCAAGTGACACTCATTAGGACGAGGACACTGGGGGCGGCGGAGCGGAGTACTCTTCATTCTCAGAGTCAGTACCATCCTCGTCGTCCTTCTCCAGGTCGCTTCCTTCAGTGCTGAGCCTGTCAAAGCCGTGCCGAGTGTAGCCTTTGTGGGAGGCGAAGAAATTCCCCAAGTTCAGGCTTCCTGCAGCTTTGCCTGTGGATGAGAAAGACAGAGAAAGAGGTTTACTCAAAAGCCCTGCAGCATCTAAACATACAAACTATACTGGATGTACTATACTGGATGAACTTTATAAACTACTGGATGCACAAGAACAACCCTCATTGGTTCTCACATGTCAAGTACGTTTGAACTTCCATTTCAGAGATATGGGTGGATAATTTCATAAAAAATATCTTCATTTGTGTTTCGAAGATGAATGAAAGTCTTACTGTTTGGAATGTCATGAGAGTGAGTAAAAGAGGACAATCTTTTGATTGAACTATCCCTTTAATCATTTTGTAAAGTTAATCACAAATCAGTTTTTTGTTTTGTCATTATGTGGTATGGAGTGCAGATGGAAAAAAGGAACTTTCACAAACTGTATAATTCTTCTAATTGTGCCTGTATAAATATGATTGTAAAAGTAGTCCGAATACAGTAAGTTACTTTCTGTAATATAACTGAATACTTAACGGATTACCGGAGAACTTGGAAAAGAATACAGTCAAATTTATAGTTATCTACACCAGTGTTATTATCGTTAACTAAAACCATAAAAAACATTAATTGGAATAAAATAACAAATAAAATATTTTTAAAAACTACATTTCAACATTTATCATTTTCGTTTAAGTTGAAGTACTAAAATAACTCAAACTTCATGAAAACTTTAAAATGCAAAGAGAAAAACAAAATCTAATTCAAAATACAAAAACTATAATAGTATAACAGTGATGTGACAAACACTGTCAAATTATGTTTGAAAGGTTATTTCATTACTGCAGCTCGCTGTATTTTTTAGAAACTGTATCTGCTTTCTGCTAGTATTTACACTTTATTGCCAAAAGTATTGGGGCACCCCTCCAAATCACTGAATTCAGGTGTTCCAATCACTTCCATGGCCAAAGGTGTATAAAATCAAGCACCTAGGCATGCAGACTGCTTCTACAAACATTTGTGAAAGAATGGGTTGCTCTCAGGAGCTCAGTGAACTCAAGCACCTGTGCAAAAAGTCCATTCGTGAAATTTCCTCACTACTAAATATTCCAAGGTCAACTGTTAGTGGTATTATAACAAAGTGGAAGCAATTGGGAACAACAGCAACTCAGCCACAAAGTGGTAGGCCAACTTTCTGCAGAGTAGAAAGCTACAGCTACAGACCTCCAAACTTCATGTGGCCCTCAGATTAGCTCAAGAACAGTGTGTAGAGAGCTTCATGGAATGGGTTTCCATGGCCGAGCAGCTGCATCCAAGCCTTACATCACCAAGTGCAATGCAAAGTGTCAGATACAGTGGTGTAAAGCACGCCGCCACTGGACTCTAGAGCAGTGGAGACGTGTTCTCTGGAGAGACGAATCACGCTTCTCTGTCTGGCAATCCGATGGACGAGTCTGGGTTTTGCGGTTGCCAGGAAAACGGTACTTGCCTGACTGCATTGTGCCAAGTTTGGTGGAGGGGGGATTATGCTGTGGGGTTGTTTTTCAGGGGTTGTTTCCAGTGAAAGGAACTCTTACGTTACATTAAGACATTTTGGACAATTTCATGCTCCCAACTTTGTGGGAACAGTTTGGGAATGGCCCCTTCCTGTTCCAACATAACTGCGCACCAGTGCACAAAGCAAGGTCCATAAAGACATGGATGAGTGAGTTTGGTGTGGAGGAACTTGACTAGCCTGCACAGAGTCTTGACCTCAACCCGACAGAATACCTTTGGGATGAATTAGAGCGGAGACTGCGAGCCATGCCATCTCATCCAACACCAGTGCCTGACCTCACAAATGCCCTTCTAGAAGAATGGTCAAAAATTCCCATAAACACACTCCCATTGTAACCTTGTGGAAAGCCTTCCCAGAAGAGCTGAAACTGTTATAACTGCAAAGGGTGGGCCAACTCCATATTAAACCCTACGGATTAAGAATGAGATGTCATTAAAGTTCATGTGCATGTAAAGGCAGACGTCCCAAAACTTGGCAATATAGTGTATATGTATTTAAATATCTGAAAGACAAAGTAAACATGTGAAAGCAGATTTGACTTTAGCGGTATGGTTACGTCCCGCACTGAACCAGTGTGATTGTACACCCCAGGGACCAGCCAGAGGAAAGGGCCCAAACATTTCTGTTTAACCATTGGGTCTCTTTTCTGAGGATCTATGAAAAATAATACCTTACCTCTGATTTTACCCAAGATTCCACCTGTTGATCCTGATGGCTCCAACTTCACTTGACAATCTTCTTAAAAGTAGAAATCGATCAAAAACAATCCAACATACAACAACACGGCATTAACAAGACTGTCATAAACAAATTCCACAATTACCACTGTACATCCTGCCCTTTTTCCAGCGGATAAAGACACCGATGGCGATGACAACCACCAATGGGATGAGCAGTAGAGTGGTGATGACAGCAGGTGACACGCCCTGAGCGCTCTGATTGGCCACAGTCTGGGGTTTCTTCTCCTTCTCTTCAGGAGCTGCCAGCGGCTGCTGGTGCTGTTTCTGTGGCGGCTCCTCGATCTTCTGTACAGCAGCCACCGGAGCCTGGGCTGAAAATTTGGGTAATGGCTTCAGCTTGGCCTGCACAAATGCTTCGGTTTCTAAAACAAAGATAAGAAACAATGAAATATTGATTACCGATTTGAGGGAATGCTTAACTGTTATGAAAACAGGTCATATGTGACGGACATTTTCTTGACTGCTTTTGGTAGTTTCACCCATTAAGTCAATCACAGAAGTTTATAATGACATTCTAAGGTCATTGTTTCAAGAGTTGCAATGAAACCATCACAAAAACCATATTGTGCCTTCAACCATCAATGATAGGACAATGAACCTCATAGTCCCTTCTTAATGCAGTGTATATTTTTTTCCCCCAAATCCCAGGATTTTCCAACCTGTCTTGACCAATCCCAAATAGTGCATTTTCACAAGTCTTAAAGAAAAGGCAGCACCAAAATGGAGCGTTTAATTTAGAAGCCCATACACGTGAAATGTTTAAACTGTCCAACTGGTGAATTTTAAGCCCTCAAATGTTACATTAAACCTTTAGCAATTAACAAATTATTTACTAAAACAGGTTTTTACACAAAATGGGCTCTGAATATGAGGGACATCGGATTAAACATTGATTTTGGTTCCAGATCTCTACCTACTTTTTCATTTTAAAGCAGATACAACTGCATAAAACTATTTTTTTCTTAGCCCACAATCATTTGACAAACGCTGGATGTAAAGGGAAAAAAAGCTTTGTGTGCTATGGAGGAAAGTTGGGGCTAATCATGTTACGTGAATTACTTGTGTCTGTATCAAGCAATGTGATGTATATAAGAATTTATATATGAATATATTTTTTATTCTAAAAAGTTAAGGTAAAAGGTCAAAAGTTTCTCTGGTCAGTCAGTGCTCATGGTATGCAGTGCGTACAGCTGTGACTGGGCCAATTAAAGTTGCTGTGTCATAAAAATGAAGACAATTCAAGCCGGGTTCAGACTACACGTTATCTGCCCAATTTTGGCATGATCCAGTTGTTTCTGGATATTGATTTAGGTGTTTGAGGCAGAATTCTGAATATATACATTTAAACATTATAAAATACATTAAAATCAGTATTTTTGTGAAAGGTTAGATTTTTGTTTTTGTTTTGAAGTGTCTGTTTTTGCAATAATGCCACATAAATTTGCATAAATATAACTAAAATGCCTCTAAAACAACTTAGAGTCAGATTGTATTCACAAATTATTTATTTCAATAAACCAAATGTAAATAAAATAAAATTAAATTAAAATCACTAACTTTAGAATAAGAAAATATTTAAAAATATGTAAATAAAACCAATAGCAAAAAGCAAAAAGGAACAGGAGTTGTGTGTGTGTGTGTGTGTGTGTGTGTGTATGTGTGTGCGAAAGTGTTTGTGTGTGTGTGTGTGTGCATGCGTGTTAGGTCTCACCGCTTCATATCTTGCTGCCTGTTGCAGTCACACCTCTGTGTGTTTGTGTGTGTGAGAGAGTGTTTGTTCCACACTGCATTTGTGCATTAG
The DNA here is from genome assembly GCA_039654625.1 of Rhinogobio ventralis. Classification (NCBI taxonomy): domain Eukaryota; kingdom Metazoa; phylum Chordata; class Actinopteri; order Cypriniformes; family Gobionidae; genus Rhinogobio; species Rhinogobio ventralis. The sequence goes on along the minus strand of CM077215.1, from coordinate 18,930,667 downwards.
AAACAGGCCTTCATTTCTGTGTGAAAATTTTCAGATTTATGCTGGATTTATTGATTTTATTGAAAATAAAATTTTCACTTTATACATATATTCAGAACAACCTAATTAAGCCTAGGTTATAATGTGTGTTTAGATAGACGTAACAAAAGTCACAAAATCTCATGCCACTGAGATAAAGTAGATGAAGTAGAGGAATATCAAAGATGGTAAATGCTGGTAAATGCTGGCGAATGGAGGCGGAGGCACTTCAGCAACACGCTGAGTCGTGGAATTCGCATTAGGCTAGTACAACCATTGTTTGTTTAGGCTCTTGTTTCCAAAAGTCAGTTGCTAGTTCCGCCTTCTTGATGACATCACGCATGTCATTAAAGACGGCAAGCGATGATTGGTCAGGAAGCAAGCAACGTGTAGTCCGACAAGTTTCTTGTTCACAACACAAGCATTTAGTAGTTAAAAATCACATAATCAGACACATTACCTTCAATTTCTTGGACCTCGATTCCACCTTTTTTAACAGAGCGATGTTCTGCTTCTGAAATGTAAAAAAAAAATCTTCAAGCTTAATTTTTCAGACAAAAAGCATAGGAAGAATCTGCAGGCTTATGATAACACTGATGAAAAATGACAGAAGTATGATAGAACAAGTGACTTTTTCCTCAGATTACCAAACAGAATAATAAGTGTATGTGTAGCAAAATATGACACATTTTAGTGCGTTATAAAAAAAAATATGGTAACACTTTAGTTTAGGGTCCAATTCTCACTATTACCTAGTTGCTTATTAGCATGCATATTACTAGGACATTGGCTGTTTATTAGTACTTATAAAATCACATATTAATGGCTTATTCTGCAAAACCTTATTCTACATCTCTTAATCCTACCCAATACCTAAACTTAACAACTACCTTACTAACTATTAATAAGCAGTAATTAGGAGTTTACTGAGGCAAAAGTCATAGTTAATAGTTAGTTAATAGATTAGTTAATCTAAAATTACCCAATTTTTTTTTTTTTACAAACATTTATCATGATCATACTTTTATTTTAAATGTTATACACAGGTATGTTGAAATATTAGTATATTTATATATTATAACTTACTTGCAGATTGAACAAACTTCATTACAGAATCTGATACTGCGTCTCCAACAAAGACGCTCCCATCGGCTGTAACAACAATGTCATGGGGTATTTTAAATTCCTGAAGGGAAAGAAAACAGAAAGGAAAGACTTCAGATATCAGAATAAAATATAAGAATGGGTAATGGGTCGTCGGCATGATATTTTGTGTTGCTGCAATACGGAATATTGCTAATATTGCTTGAATTTCATGGTGCTTGGTCATTCAGGCAAGGATTATACATCATTATAATCTGTTAAGTTTCTACTTTTATTTCTGTACACTCAGAATAAAAACGTTGTGCTTTTTGCCAAATAAAGAAAACAAACATGATGCGCGATTTGCAGCCTCTCTGTCAATGAAGTCCAATCTGACACTCTTCAGAAAATGAACTGTAACTTAGTGAATACTTGTCACACAAACATGAGGAATACGTCTAAAGAAACATTGATATGTCAGGTTTTAAATAATGCAAATCAAATCAAAAACAAATATTTTCTGTTTATGTAATCTGTTTGAAAAGCGATAGATGTCAGTTGTTTGTGACCTGCCTCATTATCTCTGCCTGCATCAACTCGAAAAAACACAAGTTTAATGCATGTACTTTAAATCGTTTTGAGACGCGGTGAGGAATAATCCTGGAATAATTTACCTGAAAAGAAAAACTGTTTATTTGAGGATTTTGAAGTAAGTTTATTCTGTTAGTGTTTGTGAATATTAAAACGCAAAAGACTGTTTAAATACACTCACCTAAAGGATTATTAGGAACACCATACTAATACTGTGTTTGACCCCCTTTCGCCTTCAGAACTGCCTTAATTCTACGTGGCATTGATTCAACAAGGTGCTGAAGCATTCTTTAGAAATGTTGGCCCATATTGATAGGATAGCATCTTGCAGTTGATGGAGATTTGTGGGATGCACATCCAGGGCACGAAGCTCCCGTTCCACCACATCCCAAAGATGCTCTATTGGGTTGAGATCTGGTGACTGTGGGGGCCATTTTAGTACAGTGAACTCATTGTCATGTTCAAGAAACCAATTTGAAATGATTCGAGCTTTGTGACATGGTGCATTATCCTGCTGGAAGTAGCCATCAGAGGATGGGTACATGGTGGTCATAAAGGGATGGACATGGTCAGAAACAATGCTCAGGTAGGCCGTGGCATTTAAACGATGCCCAATTGGCACTAAGGGGCCTAAAGTGTGCCAAGAAAACATCCCCCACATCATTACACCACCACCAGCCTGCACAGTGGTAACAAGGCATGATGGATCCATGTTCTCATTCTGTTTACGCCAAATTCTGACTCTACCATCTGAATGTCTCAACAGAAATCAAGACTCATCAGACCAGGCAACATTTTTCTAGTCTTCAACTGTCCAATTTTGGTGAGCTTGTGCAAATTGTAGCCTCTTTTTCCTTTTTGTAGTGGAGATGAGTGGTACCCGGTGGGGTCTTCTGCTGTTGTAGCCCATCCGCCTCAAGGTTGTGCGTGTTGTGGCTTCACAAATGCTTTGCTGCATACCTCGGTTGTAACGAGTGGTTATTTCAGTCAAAGTTGCTCTTCTATCAGCTTGAATCAGTCGGCCCATTCTCCTCTGACCTCTAGCATCAACAAGGTATTTTCGCCCACAGGACTGCCGCATACTGGATGTTTTTCCCTTTTCACACCATTCTTTGTAAACTCTAGAAATGGTTGTGTGTGAAAATCCCAGTAACTGAGCAGATTGTGAAATACTCAGACCGGCCCGTCTGGCACCAACAACCATGCCACGCTCAAAATTGCTTAAATCACCTTTCTTTCCCATTCTGACATTCAGTTTGGAGTTCAGGAGATTGTCTTGACCAGGACCACACCCCTAAATGCATTGAAGCAACTGCCATGTGATTGGTTAATTAGATAATTGCATTAATGAGAAATTGAACAGGTGTTCCTAATAATCCTTTAGGTGAGTGTATGTATCCTGCATGCGTCTGTGTGACGTATTAAACTGCAGATTAACATTTATAGGCTCTATAATATAACAAATATGCTAAATATAATGTCAGACAAGATTTCTTTGGCCTGTTTTGGACAGATTATGAAGTGTTTACTGTAAAATAGCCTAGTGTCACATCAATTAAGCTTTTGTTCGCAAATCTCAGACATGATTTTGACCACTTCATTAAGTTTTGCTTTGTAGAAAGCCTTTCTTTAAAGTGAATTTTCATTTTGTATAAATTGTATCTTAATTTTAATCAATGTTTCATCAGCCAATTGCCTAGATTTAATAAATAAAAAGCAAATATAGCAGACAATAGCCTATAATCATAAAGTGCCGGAGCGATCATGCATTGCACGTGAACTGGAGCGTGTCTCGTGAATGAACACCTTACTATTCGAATTAATGTTTTTGAAAACTCTCTTATGCTCATGCATTTATTTGACCAAAAATACAGAAAAAAATCTATTTAAAATAATGGTTTTCTATTTTAATATACTGTAAAATATCATTTATTTCTGTGATGCAAAGCTGCATTTTCATCAGCCATTACTTCATTTATTCATCCAAGAATCCTGAAAAAAGTATCACATGTTGTAAAAAATATTAAGATGATTCCAACATTGATAATAAATCCGCATATTAGAATGATTTCGGAAGAATCATGTGACACTGAAGACTGGAGAAATGGGTGATCAGTTTTACATAAATTCAATTTTAAAGTATATTAAAATAGAAAACCTTTATTTTAAATTGTAATAATATATCACAATATTAATGTTTTTTCTGTATTTTTGATCAAATAAATGCAGCCTTGATGAGCATGAGACTTCTTTCAAAAACTATTAAAAATAGTATTGTGTCCAATCTTTTGACCAGTACTGTATATCATTTAAATACTACAGGCCTATTCAAAACTTTGTTCACATGCTGTGCAATATCAGCAATCATGTTTTTTGTTAAGAGTGGACATTATATTAAGGTTAATACAATAGTTGATCCTGTTATCAGTATTCAGTATCAGCTCCCTCTCACATACCCTACTCAAAGGCTCATTCATTATGCGGGTCTTAGTCTCTCAGGTGTAAATCACAGCATTACTCATGATCGTTCACGCCTCCTCGCATATGGGCTTTGTAAAGAAAAATTGTCTTACAAAATTTAAATCAATGTATTGTTTTATGTGAATGAGCAGGCACAATGATTCTCACATCAGCTTGAAGCAAAAACTCTAGGCAACAACACCCATTAGTCAAAAGTCTTGTGGACACATATCTACTGTGTGTTTTGTGGGCTTAATTCAGTGATGTGCATTTTTTCCCCTTCAAAAAACATGCATAAACGTTATTCTCTCAAAAATACAAGCCTGTACATACATGTTGCTCACATATTATGGTAGCCCAGTTTGTGCTGAATACAGTGTAATGACACTTTTGCCATTAATGTGTTTATAAGCAACTGAAAAAAGCACAAATGTCAGACTATGTCAAAACTTCTAAAGAGCCCCAAAACTATAACCTATAGAGTTAAAAGTGCAGTAAGCCATTTCTGAGACCAACGCTGTTGATATTTAAACACTACACTATACATGTGCTATTTACAACTAACAACTCTCAGCAGTATCACTGCTCCCATCATGAGTAACCCTTCTTGCATGCTTTGGAGGAATGTTGTGTTGTGCTCAGAAGGATTGTGTAAATATTTCTTAATCAGCACCTGTGTGTCTGGACTGAAGGAATCCAGGATTTCCTTGGTTGAATAACTGATAACAAACCCTTGAAGAGGAGCAGCCTGTCCATATGGAGGCTCTCCATTCACCGCATAGATGAGACCACCTGAAACAACACATTAATAACATAACTGCAGAGTCTACATTACTACTGATTTGGGTTTTGCATCAGTCAACACATGTTTTTGAACATTTATTTCACATTATAAATAAAAGGCCAATTCACACTGTCAGGATTGAGATGCTCAGTAATCTCAAGAGGTCTTGAGCATTATAAAAATAAATTGCATGACATGATTATATGAAGTCATTAAATCCAAAAGTTTGTTAATTCTTTATTTACTCATACCAAGTCATACCAAACCCAATGACTGTCTTTCTTCTGCTGAACACAAAAGGATAAATATACCTGCAAGCGGCAACTACGGGGCGAAGCATGACAGTAGCAGATCAGTTACATGTACATTTAAATCGGACATGGCATATCTGGTGATCCCAATATAGAATATAACATTATAACATAATACAGCTGCTAATAACTGCGATAACCAGTAGGTGTCATGGTCACCAAAATAATAGGAAATTGTCAGGGCATTGTGACAATTACACATATAGGGCCAGATTTACTAAACAGGGCAAATTAGCGTGAGCGCAATCTAATAAAAGCGCAGATGGGAGTGGAAAGTTCTGAGCTTGATCTACTGAAGACATGCAAATTAAAGAACATAGACGCAGTCGAATAATTTCCATAATGACCAACGCAATCAATTAAGAGCAGCGCAAATTAGTGTCTGGTTTAAGACATGCTTTATTTGGGCGGTAAATAATGGCGCAAATACCAGTACATTGACTAGCGCAAACCTTAGTAAATCACCTTGAGTGATTCATTTAAATACTCTCCTCCCTTAAATTCTGCATCTGAAAGGGAATCTCCTACAAATGCATATGCAATAAGTTCAGCTGCAAAAATAACCCTGTCCACGCCTTCAGCAAAAATTTTTCACTGCGTGTCTTTAGTAAGTCATGACAGTATTTTTTTAATGCCAAAGGAGTGTTTGAGCTGACTCAAGCTGTTAGTTTTGTGTCAATATGCCAAAGCAATTCCTGAGTGGAATTATCAACACATTACGCGGATATGGTTTGGTTAATAAAAATCCTCTAGCTTTTCCGCCATTCTGTCAAGATGATCTGACACAGACTATTTGTTTTGTCAGTTTTATCATTGATATTGAGGTGACATTGTATTGCCAATTTCTTTATTTTACATTTTGAACCTTTCTGTTGTTTAATCTTTTTATTAAAAAGTATAGGGAGCTCTGGGTAGAGGTAGTACCTTTGTTTTCTGGCAGCTGCACTCAACTTTTGAGTGGACGGAAGGACTGGTCCTCATTCATCTCCTAAATCTCTCACGGCTGGCTCCTAGTGCCACACCCCGGTACACCGCTTCAGCTGGCAAGCTAAACGGCATGAGGGGGTGATGTCTACACTGCATCACTGGGCGAATGAACTCCCACGACGGAGTCACCGGCCACCTACTAGCTATGGTTTGAAAAAAGGCAGATCTCTTCAGCCTTGGCAGGCCATCTGCCTAGGAGTGGGAAACTCGCTGTCACTGTCACAGCTTGCTAGGCCATGGCAGATTAACCCCGGGTTTAAAGGGTGGGGTCAGTTCTGCGCACACTGCACTCCACTCAAAAGCTCCTCCGCGCACAGAGGATTCTACGAAGCTCTAAAAGTGGTATATGGTCCCTCGTACCAAATCCTGAGCCCCCTGCGGAGTGCAGATGGAAAATAACTGCTCACCGAAAAGGACTCTATCCTGAACCGCTGGTCTTAACACTTCTACACCCTTTTCAACGCTAGCCGCTCACTCCAAGAACCAGCTATTGACCGCATCCTACAACAACCAGTGAAAACTGAACTGGATGTGGCACCAACATTACAAGAGACTGAGGAAGCCATTAAACAGCTGAAGAGTGGAAAAGCTGCAGGAGTTGATGCCATCCCTCCTGAGGTATGGAAAAACGGAGGCCCAGCACTGCACACCAAACTCCATGAATTCTTTGTCTGCTGCTGGGAGCAGGGAAAACTCCCTCGAGACCTCCGTGATGCAGTCATCATCCGCGCTGCCTCCGCACAATCCTCAACATTCGTTGGAGTGACTTCGTCACCAACACTGAAGTCCTTGAGTCAGCGGAGGTCACTAGCATCAAGGCCATGGTCCTCAAGTTACAACTTCGCTGGGCAGGGCACGTCTCAAGGATGGAGAACCACCGCCTACCTAAGATCGTGCTGTACGGGGAATTGTCCTCTGGTTACAGCAACATCAGGGCACCACGAAAACAGTACAAAGACTCCTTGAAGAAGTCCACGGGTATCTCTTTGAAGATACCCGCAGGACCAGTATAGTGAAGTGAAGTGACGTGTGGCCAAGTATGGTGACCCATACTTGGAATTTGTGCTCTGCATTTAACCCATCCAAGTGCACACACACAGTAGTGAACACACACACACACACCCTGAACACAGAGGACATAAGGAGAAGAAGGAAGAACCGTGTCCCCTCAGCACCCATCCTGGACCAGACCTTTACCTTCAGCCACTGTGGCAGGACCTGCCTGTCCCGCATAGGCCACGCCAGCCACCAGCGTGCCTGTAAAAGACGTGGATGTCCTTCCTAAATCTTCTTTCGCGAAGCCAAGCCATGATGATTGACTTTGTGTGAATTTGTATTCCTATTATTTGTTTTTATGCTTGTGAAGCACTTTGAGTTGCATTTCATGTATGAAAAGTGCTATACAAATAAATGTGTATTATTATTATTATATTTAATTCAGCATCAGCCATTCAGGAATCAGTGGGAAAAAATATGTTTGTAGACCACACAGTTCAAAAGTTAAAAGCAGAAACATAAATGCAACTTTGACATTTTGGTAGTGTTAGTTAGTTTGAAATTTGCCTCAAGACTCTTACAAGTAGTCGTCTTTGTGCTTTTAGAAATAGACCCTGGGCAGTTTGCTAAATTTCTCCTTTTGTGTTCCACTGACGAAAGTTATACAGGTGTGAAATGAGTACATTATGACAAACTATTCCTGTGGTGCTGTTGTCTAATTTCAAAATGATATTTATATGACAACGTAATGATACAATAAATCAAAAACAGACTTATCATGATCTATTCATGCATACCTTGGACAGGCGAGTATGCGATGGCAAACACTTCTCCTCCAAACATGTCTTTTTTGATCTCCTTCACAAACTCGCCAGTATCTGCCATGAAGCACTGAATCCGTCCATTGTCACGATCAGCCACACACAGCTCCCGTTTATCCGGCAGGAAGGCCAGGCTGTGCGGGATCCAGAATGGGACACGATGCTTTCTGTCCGAGGAGCCTTTGCCATCAGCAAAAATTGATTATTAATAAAATCTTAAAACTAAACTATGCAAACTGTGTTCTGAAATATCAACCAAGTGTTGGATGTTCTGCCTCACTGATTCAGTTCTAATTAGGCTGTATCGTACTTTGCAACAATATTTTAAATTGTTAATTGCAAAAGTTTTTTATCACTGTAATATCATGTCTGATATAAAATTGAATAAGAAATAGATCGTGCAACGTGTACCTGCTCCCCAGTATGAGATATATTTGCCCTCTGGTGAGAATTTGAGGATCCTGGAATTGCAATAACCATCTGAGACATAGACGTTTCCAGTCACAGGGTCCACGGCCACATCTGTAGGTTGGCAGAAATGATTCTTGTCACTTCCTGGTTCAAAAGCTTCTCCCAAGACCAGAAGCTGCTGATCTGTACCGCTACTGCTCAGCTTGAATACCTATATATAGAGAAAGAATGCTTCTATCACATCAACTTTATTACAGTTGTAGAAGTCATATACCGTATTTTGCTTGATAATGATGATGTGTTTATTATTAATAGGGATGCACGATATATAGGCTACCATATCGGTATCGGCTGATATATGTTAATTTTTATTGTTATCATTATTAACCTGATAAGTACATTTGGCCGATGTATTAAAGCCAATAGATTTTTTTCCTTCAGCTGAGACACTTCAGATGCGCACTGGTCGCCATGATGATTTTGAATTGCTTGAAATATGATTGGAATCACTTCAAAAAGGAAAATACAAATAAGTGCAACACAAGTCTGTCATATAGGCTACATAAAATTGTTATGAGAAGAATGTTGGCACTTCTTTGTGTGCCCGTGTTTCAGTGCGTTGTTGTGAAAAAAGCGTGTCCATGGATTTACACCATGACTAGCAAGTTCACTTGTGCATTTGCAGCCTTTTGTGCCATTGTAAGTTGTAATATTATGTTTATTTTGTTCATATATACAGTGGTGGCCAAAATTATTAGAACACTTGGCATATTTAAGAGATTTCATTTTTTTTTGTTGAATTGGCCATTGCTATACCCATAAAATGAATGAAATATCTACAAAGTCATGATTATGCTCTATAAACCATAGAATAGAGTCATCATAAGGAGATGTAGGTCATTTTCCTTACAAAAAACAAGCTAGGCCTATTTCACTGTCAATGCCACATAATCATGTTCCTTCACAGAAGAAGCCAAATTACTTGTGTAATCATTGTCAGGTGTGATCGTGGTTAAATTGATGGTGATGGTGGAGTCTTAGGACACTATGCCAGAGAGCTGTGCTGCTGTAATTGCTGCAAAAGGTTGACATACCAAATATTAAAAGTTAAAAGTGGATAAAAACAGTGCGACTCACTTCATCTGATATTTGTTGTGCTCAGAGCAACCATCTGCATGTTTCATGAACATTATGAAATTAAATCATGTTTTGGAGGCATTTATCTCATATAGGATGCATTTGGTTAAGGTTTGGTTGGTATGGTTTAATTAAAATCATTTCATTATTGTCTGTGCATAGACTGTTACATTTTATTTATCCAGGCTCTTTTTCAGATTTTTTTTCAGGCTCTCAGAAAATTATATAAAAATTTGGATCTAGTTGTATTGGCCAATATATCGGTTATCAGCTTTTAAATATAAAAAATTATCAGTTGCATCCCTAATTATTACATATTGTTTATCACACAAATACATTTCTTTTGCCATTCTGAGTAACTTTTTTATGTCCACTGACATTTCTGTCTTATTTTTGTGGACCTCTCATTAAAATCATTGTATGAAGAGTCCAAGTTTGAGACAGAATTTTAACAATAGAGCTGAATAATACACTGTGAGAATAGAGTGGTGCATTCGTAACGGCAAAACCTGAAAGTCTAATTAACCGCTGGTTCCCTCGAGATTTTCCTATGGGGTTTTATAATGGTTTACAATTTATGAGTAAAATAATGCTTGAGGTAAACATAACTCGCCAAGTTATGTTTACCACAGGCTTTATTTCACTTATAAATAAAAAAAAACCATTATAAAACCCTATAGGAAAATCTTAAAGGAACCAGCAGCAAATTAGACTTCCGGGTTCTGAAGTCATACCTGCACCAGTCTATTGGTAGATATTAAAAGTGCCACAACTTTTATTGTGTAGATACCAACACCAAGCTGACTGACGCTGAAAGAGAGCTTACAGTAATGCTGGTAATACACAAACCTTTATTTTTGTATAGTGACAATAAAACAATCCTACTAAACGAAGAGTTTCCCAAACTAGTATATGACTTTGCTAAAATCACCCACCCAATTAAACCTGTATTCTCTGTATTACCCCCGTTTTCATTTATATATTAAGATATCTAGTAGTGGGGTTTCTTAAGTTCATTTGAGTGTCTTTACCTGATGAAGTGCTACATCGGTCACCCAGTAATTATCGTCCTTGTCAGTAGTTATTCCATGAGGCAAATAGAACCTGTTCAAACCAACATCTCATTATCAACAACACAATGAATTAAAGACAGTACAGTGTCTACACTGCATGAGAAAACTTAAACACTCTCTCAATCTCTTATAATCAATCTCTCAAATGCCTAGCTCCACTTCAGCATCATTGATTATAAACAGGAGAATTCTAGTCTGTCAAATTGCATTGCGCCGCTTGCCTGAACTGTAGACACAGAACAATAACAGAATCTCATGGACTTACATATTTCTCCCTGAAGCTCTGAGCACTCGTCCTTTGACTGGATCCACCACCATGATTGTGGGCTGCTGGATGGGGCCCAGATCCTTCTGCTGGTAGATGCCATTCATATTAAAAGAGCTGCAGGAGAAAATGACTTGATTATACAATAGCAACATATTGTTTATCAGCAGTGCCCCTTTAGAGGAATAGTTCACCCAAAAATAAAAAGAAGATCCGTATGGAATTATTTTACAATCTCTTCAGAAACGTTTTGAAAATTTTGTTTGCATGGACTTTCAATGGATGGACAAAAATGATGAAAGAATATTACAAATATATTAATTTCTGTTCTGAAGATGAACAATGAACGTCTTAAGGATTTTGAAGTACACGAGGGTGAGTAAATGATGACAGAGCAAAAGGTCAGTGTTCATTAAAATGTATGCTAAAATGTATAGAGTGGATTTATATTCCAGAACATACTCCCTTCCCCATATGTGATCTCCTCTGTGGAAGATGATCAGGTCACCATTAGAGTTCAGAGCCAGACCAGACACCTGCCCAAGCTGCAGCTCTGCCTCAGGCCAGTCTGACACCTCCACCAGATGGGAACCTGTGCACACACACACAAAATTTTATTTTGGTTTGAATTTGAATGTGGAATGAGGAAGAAAAAACATTTAAAATCTTAACTAAGGCTTTTAGTTTAAAACAGCACAGACATCTATCAAAGTTCTTAATAGTTTTGAGCACCCTTGATTCACATAGATGTAGAGTACAGAGAGAACTGGCTCATGTGTCTAAAAAGAAAAAGATTGTAAAAAAAAAAAAGTATATATATATTTATAATTGATCCACCATGAATAAATAATAACAATGGCAGACTAATGAAAACAGCCCCTGAATAAGTTTGTCATGTAAAGCGGAATAATGACCACATCAGATTGATGCATCAGTGCATCATAAATCACACCGTGTTCGTTCGTTGGCCAGAGAAGAACTGCTCCCCATGCCTGAGCCTGGTTTCTCCCAAGGTTTTTTTTCTCCATTCTCTCACCGGATGGAGTTTGGGTTCTTGCCAGTCGCCTCTGGCTTGCTTAGTTGGGGACACTTAATATTCAGCAATATTATTGATCTGACTGCGCTGAAGCTGTTGTATGAGGACTGAACTGAGCTGGACAATGACATAATTTTTTGCAGAACTGCTTTAAAGATGAAATTATCTAATTTAATAATTGATGATCTTTACAATAGAACTGAATCAACACTGAACTGACTTCAGCTGAACAAAGCATAATTTTCCTGTTATCACTGTAAAGCTGCTTTGAAACCATCTGTATTGTATAAAGTGCTATATAAATAAAGGTGACTTGACTTTTACACCGCTAGACGCAACACAATAGAGACATTCTGAATGTGAAACATCATAAGTCAACCTGTACTCGACTTCTGTACTCAAGTGGAAAATTAGGAATTAATGAGGATTGTAGAGCGCTAAAAACGTTACATCACATGTTTGGAATGAAATACCAGACAGCAGTAAGCAAGAGTTGTGTCCCAAATGACATACATACACTATGCACTTATATTACGCGCTATGTCAGGGGTCGGCAATCATGTGGAGGGATAATCACTGGCACGTGACAATAGCTAAAGAGGTGTTTGTATTTAATTTAAATAAAGTCACTTGCATAAGGATGTACATTTTAAGGTAATCATTCATCATCACACAGCCTAGAACTATAAATATCAAACTGTGAGATTATAACCTGTGCTAGCGCACATATCTGACAAACCATTCGCGTGACCCGAGGTGTACGCTGCTGTGATTGTCCCTCCTTGTGCCATAGATTGCTGACCCGTGCACTTGGTACTCAACCGTCTATTGTATGAACTTTATAAGGTCATTTTGACATTCAAGATCGTAGTCTGATGCCCCTTCCCCTCTGCTAAGTAAGGAAAGCTGTGCAGGTAAATGTAATGAAGTGTCCAACACTTTCAGTTAATTAAGTGCATCATTTGGGTTTTTGAAGTGCACTTCTTTTTGGAATTTTCAGTGTGAACACACAATTCACATTATTTATAAAAAAAAAAAACTAAGTTAGAACAAAGCACAAGAAAACAATTTGGGATGCACTTAACTGTCACTTGTCAGCAGCAGTACTTCAATGTGAAATCATACTGTCTATTTCTTTAAGTATGTATGGCATCATAACTTAAAGAAAACATGTCTTTAAGTTGTCCTCAAACAGGTGGACTGGGTGTAAATCAGTAGTAAGAATCATTAACTGAACAAACTCACAAGCTTAACATCAGACCATTAAACTGCAAGATATCAATAACATACCTACTTCAAACACCCAAAGATGTCAGTGATATCTATTATACTGTATGTACAGTGTCCCCAGAAGAAATTGTACATACAAGACACACTTAATGGATGAATGTCTTCACACTATTTAACAAAATATCAAACCAAATGGCATTATGTCAAATAAAAAAAGTCAACAAAATGTTTGTTCGATTTCAAACTAAAAAACAATTTATATATGGCCCAAAACTAAAGCAAAATTTATTTGCCTAGCATCTGTACTAAGAAATAGATAGATGCATAAAATCACATTTATTTACTCATTTTGCATATGCCATAATTCTGAAATGGAAGAAGTCCATTTAAACAACCAGGTCTCTTCCTAGAGTTGGCTGAACAACAAAACTTATGGTGAGAAGGGCCTTGGTAAAAGAGATGAGCAAGAACCTGATGGTCACTCTGAGCTCCAGAGATGTAAGAAACTTGTAGGAGGACAACCATCACTGCAACACTCCACTGATCTGAGCTTTACTGAAGAGTGAAAGCCTCTCCTTAGTAAAGACAAGCTTGGAATTTGAAAAAAAAAAAAAAAAACCTCCAGAAACAGGCACCGCTCATCACCTGCACAATATCATCTCTTCGGTGAAGCGTGGTGGTGCTGTAGGAGTGTCTTTCAGCAACTGGGAACTGGTCAGGGTAGGAAAAAAAGCTGAATACAGCAAAATACAGAGATATCCTTAATGAAAAGTCTAGTCCATTGTGCTCAAGACCTCAGACTGGGCTGAAGGTTCACCTTCCAACAGGACAAAAATACCCCAAGCACACAGCCAAAGCAATGCAAAAGTGTCTATAGGCATAACTCCCAGTCAGAGCCTGAATGGATGGTCACTAACCAACCTGACAGAGCTTGAGAGAATTTGCACAGAAAAATGGCAGAAAATCTCCTAATTCAGGAGTGCAAAGCTTGTTGCATCATACCCAAAAAGACTTATTAAGACTGCTTAATACTAAATAATGAGTTATTGCAAAAAAAGCATTTTGGGGCTGCAACATAACAAAATGTAAAAAATGAAGGGGTCCGAATTAGGTGTGTGACGAGATCTTGCGATATGTTTATAGTGTATGTTACATTATGTATTTTAACAGTGTTGTTCTGTAAAACCACATGATTGCATACTTTTGTTACTTTATTTAAATTATTATTGCCTCATTGTTATTATATATGGACTTTAAGTCAATTTATATGCTATTCACATTGTTTTGCATATTTTTAGTCGATTAAAAACTATTTTTCCAGTCATATTTCGTCATTGAAGATTTCTTAAAAAATAGTTAAAATATCGTCTCGTTCTCGTGAACCCAATGTGTATCGTCACACCCCCACAATGCACTATGTATGCTTGTGTACTACTGACAATCTTTCAGTGAAATCAACTTCAGGGAAAACTGACCAAATATTCTGACGTCCCATCTTGCTCACGGGGTGATTTTTTGACCAACGAGATGAAAGCAATACATCTTTAAAATTTATTCTATAGCAATTCTCATGTTTCAGTTCATTCATTAGAGAATTACTAATACAACATGCTATAACATTACACACTCAGCCAACAATCTGCGCAACCCATATATAAATGATAGCAGTGAGATGGGTGGAAACAGGCATCAAAAGGAAAACAAATGGATATGTGGGAGACAAACACATGTCTCAGTTGACACTGTGGCCCATGTGTTGAAAGCGTACGGTCCACACAAAACGTGATACATTTATGTCCTTGCTTTTTGTTGGGGTAAAAAACGAGGCCGAAACCCACCTTGTTTGTCCCTTTGAGCCTCCCCTGTGGTCGGCTGTCTGGCGGGTACAGTCCTGCTCCTTGAGGGGCTGACAGTGGACTCTAACTGGTGAAACTTGTGCACTCTGTCCCTCACCAGAATTGCATCCTCTTTTGTTTTGTAGCCTAAACGTGGCCAGCCCAGGTCTTTTTTTTGCATTATGCTATCAATCTCTGCCATCAGATGTGTCTGGGCTCGGGCTGCATCTGCAGGGTTGTATTTATGCACGTGGACAACATCCTCTCTCTCCCCCAGCAGTTTAGAAAGAAGGGAATAGAGGTCACCTGTACAGGAAGAAACAGAGGAGGAAAAGCGGAAAGACAAAAGAGGAATGGTGGTGTGAAAAGTGAGAAAGTCCTGAAGTGAAGGAAGGGAGGTTGTGCTGGTGGTGTATTGGATATACTCAACGGCCGATTATACATTGTGCTATTTTTGCCTGTCCTTTTCAGCTATTGCTTATCAGATTGTGTGACACCCTCCACTGAGATCTTGTGTAACAGGCAGACTGTGCAATATCAAGTCTTTTATATCAGACTGTACCACATCTATTCTAATAACGATGACTGTGTGTTTGTGTTCTGATGTCCTCACTGGCACGCAAAATGAAAATGGTAAGAATGCTGTATTACAAAATGAATTATGTACATGCATGCATCTCTGCACAACAGATATCTGAATAAAAATGTTTTATTCAAAGCCTGTTTCACACTACCAGTGTGAGCAGAGGGTGAACTGCACATTCTCGGTACAGAGCCAAGCACCATCACTATAATATTTCACTGTAACAGTGGTCAAATAATGAAGCTAGTGAATTTACACCTTTTTATGACAATTTGTCAAGATTAAATGTCATGATGCATGTCCATGCACAGACATTTTGAGGGTCAGTGGCTCAAACTGAAAAAAGGGCACCATACCTTCATACTAGGGGTTGTACAGACTAGTCGACTTTAATGCTCTGCCATGACGCTTTAAGCTTAACGTCGACTAGTCGTTGGTCATGGGCTATAGAGGGCGCAACAGGATAAGAAATCGCACATCAGGTTCAAATCGCGAAACTGAAAAGTTCATATATTCCTTAGTAACTAAATCCCACAGCTTCATTATTAGTAGGGAGTAGAATTCATTCACACGCAATCACTCTCTCATTAATGCAGTCATATAAATGTAATCTTTACTGTGCTACTTTATCTGTATCTGATTTAGAACGAGCAGAAATCTGTGAGAAATATAACGACCCAAAGACAAAAGAACTGATAAAAATAAGCTGTTATGTAGGAGCAATAGCCTTTTGGGCAGCGCTGTGTCGTATACCATAGCTGAGTACAAAGCAACCTGCATTCGAGTCTCAGCTCGAGGTTTAGGCTTATTTGTTCATTAATGACATCATCAGCAACTAGTCGACTTGACTTTAATCACATATATGTTGACTCTGAAATCTGAAGTCGTTCAACCCCTACTTCATACTACTACTATTGCATTAAAACAAACTGGTAATCATTTATTGAGATAGGATGACTGCCCCTATATCAAATTTATGAATAAATGACTACAATTGTGCTTAATGTTGAATGGTATTAGTGAAATTAATAATAAGTATTAGACTTTACTTACTGAGTAATAGAATAGCACTGTCTATTCTAGTAATCAATTTTAAGTTAAGAAACGTGTCGATTTTAAGACTTATTAGATCCCACTTGGAAGTTTGCTGAGGTAGCTAATGCTTGTAGATGCTTCAGGAAGCATGGGATGAAATTTGTTCAGATTACTTCAAGACGCTGATTTGCTTTATCCAGCCGAGAAACATAGTTTGCGTATTTTCTGGCCAAACAGCCATGGTTTTGTTTTGACGTTCCATTCAGTCTGTATTTCCCACAAATTGTACAGCATCCACCTAGATGATGCGACGGCAGCCATATTGCGCCAGAACGCCCACCACACACCAGCATATTGGTGGAGAGAAGACAAATATATATAATATATACACTGGCCACTTCATTAGTTACACCTGGCTAGCAGCGGGTTGGACCCTCTTTTGCCTTCAGAACTGCTCAAATTCTTTAAGGGTCCTCAAGGTCCATATGACATGATAGCATCACGCAGTTGCTGCAGATTTGTTGGCTGCACATCCATGATGCGAATCTCCCATTCCAGCACATCCCAAAGCTGCTCTATTGGATTGAGATCTGGTGACTGTGGAGGCCAGTGAACTCATTGTCATGTTCAAGAAACCAGTTTGAGATGATTTGAGCTTTGTGACATGGCACGTTATCCTGCTGGAAGTAGCTAGAAGATGGGTATACTGTGGTCATAAAGGGATGGACATGGTCACAATACTCAGGTAGGCTGGTGTTTAAACGATGCTCAATTGATACTAAAGGGCCCAAAGTGTGCCAAGAAAATATCCCCCACACCATTACACCACCAGAAGCAGGCTGAACCGTTGATAGAAAGCAGAACTGATCCATACTTTCATGTGGTTTACGCCAATTTCTGACCCTATCATCCCGACCCTACCACCTACCATTCCAAGGCCCTGTTTAATAGCGCTTCTCTGTCTGTCACAGTGGTGAAATGTTTCATAGATTTCCATTGGATCTTGGACTAACACAATCAAATACCCAGTGCCATCAGATAAGGCTGCTAAAACAACTGCTAGACATCTCTTAAAGGGGAAAGAAGAAGACCCCACTACCAGGTCTTGAAAAAACTTCTCACTGATCCACATGCTGTTTCTTTTGAACTAACTGCCTTTTACCCATCTTGACGGTCATCCCAAGGTTTACACCAGGGTGGCCATAAAAAAAACCCTCCAGATGCAGCAAGGTAATTTACAGGCCATGCTACAGCAGTGGCTGGAACAAAGCAGGACAACTCTCCTCACATTCTTATACAAAATGGATACAACAACATTCAATTCATACTTATTCAGAGAAATAAGTATTCTTAATAACAGCTAGTCTACACAAACTCAGCTGCTAACACGTGAAAGCATACATGATAGTTGCAACTTTTCAATTATGTTTGGACTCCATGCATTCAGAACATTGCCAAAGTTTCAGAGGTTTGGGAAGCAAGTAACGCATAGGTAAAATTCAGTCACGGATGTAATCGTGAGCTTTAGATTATGCAAATGAGCTCCATGTGAAGATGCTAATACATAGCATTTATATATACCATGATATGCAAAAGACCATGACGACACTAGATAAGCATGTGTTACACTAGTGTAAATGGGCTTTGTAAGCCTAGCCTATTAGGAGGGGATACAATTTTTTACAATAAGGCTTCATTTGTTAACATTAGTTAACTACATTTAACATTATCTTAGAATGAACAATACTTCTACAGCATTTATTAATCTTAGTTATTATTAATCTCAACATTTACTACTACATTAAGATCAAGATCATTAACATTAGTTAATGCACTGTGAACAAACATGAACGTGAACATTTCTGCTTAACATTAACAAATGTTAATAAATGTGATAAAAATATATTGCTCATTGTTAGATTATGTTAATAATGTATTAACTAATGTTAATAAACAATACCTTATGATGACACAAACAATGACAAGCTTTTTTAAAAGTCAGGTAATGCTAACCCCCCCCCCTCCTGTTTGGAGTTCAACACTCTATCTTTCACTGTATGGAAAAAAAAAAGCAAACAAGTTTTCAAAACAACATCTTTCATGTTCATCTTTCTCTTTTTCAGTTTTTATTAATTTCCCAACCTTGTTCCCAAGCTTGTTGTTGGATGACACTCATTTCAAGTCTCTGAGCCTCTACTGATGAGTTGTACTATACATCCAGTGTGCTTTTGCATGGTAAAAGAATTCCATTCAACGTGTAAAATTAGATTTGTAATGGTATTCCAGCAGTGATTGTGTTTCAGGACAGCCTCTCTCAGTCTTGACTAATGTCTGTAATTTGAAATTATTTTTAAACATTTTACCCTGATCCAGAACGTCCTCTTCTCTCTTGGGCTGCTGCAGCTCCAAAGACTCCACAACATCTGTGGAATCACAAGATGAAAAGAAATGAGAAAATAAGAATATATAGAAAAGAGAAAATAAAATTAAGTACATTTCATTTGCAAAATTCTGGATTATCTAATAATAATAATAAAATAGTGATATAATACAATCATACCATAATATAAGAGTTTGGTCATACTGCCTACCCACACTATTGTGTATGCATAATCTTGAAATGTGTGTTTTTGGATGGTACCTTTACGAGGAGCTGCCTCATGCCTCATGGACATCATATGGTCTGGACTGACTGGGATGGGAGTATTGGACTCAGAAGGAATGTTTTGGAACAGCTCACTGATGCCGTCATCTCTGCAGCTCATGTAAGGCACAGCATGGATGTTGTCCATGTAGTACATGATGTAGAAGTTACACATCTCATCATTGGAGGTGCCTCTGAGAGGAAGGTAACAACGGGACATAAACAAACTACTAGCACAAAACACAAATACAGCTTTAAGTATGAAAATATCCAAAAGCCAAAGCGTTCCAACAGAACTACAGTAGCCTTTGCCTCAAATGACATACCCACAGTCCTCCAACCCTCTACATACTGTAAAATGGCAAGATATTTCTCAAAATACTTTCAGTTACTCTTTGTAAACACAACATTCAAACTTGGCCTCTCTTCGTGGGCGGGCTCAACACAGCCATCAGTGATGCCAGAACACACACAGCCCAATCTGCAGCAGTATCTCAAGAGTGGTGTTTTTTGAGACTCAATGAGGTGTTTTACAGAAATTATTGACCTATTATTGACCTGTAACAGTTATACTAATAATTAGATGGCTGGCTGTAATTTGCAAGTGAGTTAAGCCATCTTCAGTGTAGCTTACTAATAAACAATTATTACGTGTCATCATAAAAACAATTACAATGCCTTGTAATCCAACGTGTTTTATATATTGCTTTGTTTTCAGATGCACTCCTAAATACAGAAAAAGTAAACTCAGATGGCACTTTGGTCTTACACAACACAAACACTTGCACTGCTAGGCAAACTGTTTTTGCATTGTTGCATTCCAAATTGTGTCAAAACAATTGATTATTGACTGACACCAATGGTTCTTGAGGCAAAGTTGATAGAATGAGGAGATCTTTCATGTACTAGGAATGTTCAGATAAAACAATTTACATACACGTTAAATGTGATAGCGGCCAATTAGTGGCCAGTTTATATGCAATTTTTCACAGTCCACAGGTCCACATTCATTTCATTCTTATTTTAAATTTTTATATATTTATATATTTTTTGCCTGTTCAATGATCCATTTCACTCAGAAATTCATCCCAATACACAAGTTGATCACAACTTCCATTTCAAGCCAACTCCAAGACTAAGGCAATGCATTTGTTATGTTTACCACAATTATAGCACCACCTACTGTCAGATGTACAGTACACCACATTTTACACTGCATCTTAGAATTACACGATATTGCCAAAAGTTTTAACTCTTCTGGGAAGGTTTAGGAGTGCACTATTCTTCTAGAAGCGCATTTGTGAGGTCAGGCACTGATGTTGGACGAGATGGCATGGCTCGCAGTCTCTGCTCTAATTCATCCCAAAGGTATTCTATCGGGTTGAGGTCATGACTCTGTGCAGGCCAGTCAAGTTCCTCCACACCAAATTCGCTCATCCATGTCTTTATGGACCTTGCTTTGTGCACTGGTGCGCAGTCATGTTGGAACAGGAAGGGGCCATCTCCAAACTGTTCCCACAAAGTTGGGAGCATGAAATTGTCCAAAATTTCTTGGTATGCGGAAGCATTAAGAGTTCCTTTCACTGGAACTAAGGGGCCGAGCTCAACCCCTGAAAAACAATCCCACACCATAATTTCCCGTCCACCAAACTTTACACTTGGCACAATGCAGTCAGGCAAGTACTGTTCTTCTGGCAACCGCCAAAACAAGACTCTTCCATCGGATTGCCAGACAGAAAAGCGTGATTCGTCACTCCAGAGAACACGTCTCCACTGCTCTAGAGTCCAGTGGCGGCATACTTTACACCACTGCATCCGACGCTTTGCACTTGGTGATGTAAGGCTTGGATGCAGCTGCTCGGCCATGGAAACCCATTCTATGACGCTCTCTACGCACTGTTCTTGAGCTAATCTGAAGACCACACAAAGTTTGGAGGTCTGCAGCTATTGACTCTGCAGAAGGTTGGCGACTCAGCATGCGCTGACCCCGCTCTGTGAATTTACGTGGCCTACCACTTCGTGGCTGAGTTGCTGTTGTTCCCAGTTGCTTCCACTTTGTAATAATACCACTAACAGTTGACCATAGAATATTTAGTAGTTATAATTTCACGAATGGACTTATTGCACAAGTGGCAACCTATCACTGTACCACGCTTGAATTCACTGAGCTCCTGAGAGTGACCGATTCTTTCACAAATGTTTGTAGAAGCAGTCTGCATGCCTAGGTGCTTGGTTTTATACACCTTTGACCATGGAAGTGATTGGAACACCGGAATTCAATGATTTGGAGGGGTGTCCCAATACTTTTGGCAATATAGTGTACATCAAGTTTAGTGAGTTCTGATATTTTGTTGAATAATATAATACTAGATTAAACAAGACTGCATTCTAATTGGTACAAACTTAACAAGGTTCAATAATTTAAAAGGTACAATAAGAGTTTTGGTGCTTGGACGCCTAATTACACTTCTCATGGGGTGCACTTACTTTTTCACAACATTGTATGTATAATGGGGCCAGCAATGTATTCATGTCTGTGTTCTTGTGTGCATGTTTCTGGCCTAAGCGGGCGGTTGACAAAGAGCAGACTTTAAGTCAACAATCATCTTATCTTGTGGCCTTGAGTTGAGTGTGTGGGCGAGGGTGGTGGGCTTCCTGGGAGATGCGTCAATGCACTATTGTGTGCTCTCTCTGTCACCATGGTAACAGGAATAGCAGGGCAGAGGCAAACATACATCCAAGGAGGCACGCTCAATCGGGATATGATGAAACAGACACATCGACAAGCTGACCTATGCAGTGTGTTTCATCACTAACAGAAACACACACACAGCCACCACCGGTCTTACTGTATCACTTTGTCAGACAGACATACAGTAGTAAGACAGGTGGTCAGAGACACACCGACAGGACTCCAACACCATGCAATCAGAGTGAAAGAAAGACGGTGGAAACGTCAACAGCATGCACACATCATCACTCATCTAACACACTTACTGCCACTGTAACTCTACATAGGAATAAAAAATAAAAGGGGAAATCTCTTACAGAAAATCTGACATCAATTATACATTTTAAACAATGTTATTAAGCTTTACAAAGCAGTGAGTCTCTAAATTTAGTCCAATTTAATCTAGTCAATCTTCAGCAAGAACATGAACTTACCCGATTTCGGTATTAGTGGTTCTTCCTTCTCCTGTGAACATACACCGGGCTGCTAGTATGTCTCCATTTTTTACATCAATGGTGTTGGTGGCTGGATAAAAAGCCTAAACACAAGTTCATCCAAGAGAAATAAAATGAAAGTGTTAGTTCAGCCAAATTTGAAAATTCTGTCATCATTTATTCGCCCTCACTTAATAAAAAAACCCCACAAGACTTTTGTTAAATTTTGAAGATATTTTTTAATGAAAGTCTATCACACCAAAAAAGCCTCAAAAAGTTCTAAAATAAATTGTAAACGTAAGCCATATGAAGCGATTTTACCCAAGTCTTCTTAAGAGACAAGATCGCTTGACGAACAGATTTAATTTAGGCTTTTATTCACAAATAAACATTGGTCAAAACACATTACATGGTAAATGGAAGCTCAAACGACCTTGCTTGACGAGAAATATCTTCATTTATGTTTATAAGATGAACGAGAGTCTGAGTAAATATAACGTTGTACATATTTGGGTGAACTATCCCTTTAAGATTAACAAATTAAACAAAGTAAAATTTACACAAAAAGTGCTGCACAGATACATAGGAATTGAATTAAAACTGTTTATTTTAGTACAAAATAAGTACAATTCTAGTACAAAACCCAATTATTTTACTTAGGAAACATGTTCCCAAACAGCGTTCCTGTGTAGTTAAACAGTACAGCATGGCACTACTAAAGCCAAGGTCAGAGGTCTGATTACCATGGACGGGTAAAACATATGAATGCAGTGTACAAGTCACTATAGATAAAAGTGTCTGCAAAATGTGTAAAAGTAACATATTGTCTTCATAATAATACACTTAATTTTTCCCACACAGTATACATGGGCCATTATACATTCAAATATGTAGCTGCTTTTATATAGACCCCCTGTGGTGAAAATCAAGTTTTTAATGTTGTTTATATGTCTATGTGGTGTTTTAATGTTTTAAGACAAACCATGTGCAAATTCATGTCAACACCATTGCTGATTTTTTTATCCTTAAAACTGCAGTGAACCAAAGACAGTCTCAAAAACGCGGTTTGAAATCACCAGTGTTTCTTACGTCACATACGACCTTGTAACCAATCACGTCAATGTGCGGGGCGGGCTTTAGCATATCATTAACTATGACCGCTCTGAAGCAGGGGAGTCTCAAGAGAAGGTTGTTATCCCAGTATATTTTTCTGTTGATATGAAAAATCAGGTACATTTAGCAATAAACTATATGCTATATGCAAACTATATGCCTTTTTCACCTGACGTTCTATGATGTTCAAAGAGTATCTAAGGATACTGATTTTTAGAAGGCAACTGTCTGACTCTGAGATGGCGAACGGGAACATGGTTTGTGTAACATTAGCAACACATTATTAGCTATTTGATAACGTAGTCAAGCCAAAGGCTAATCATATTAATTACCGTTATGTATCCGACGTTGTAAAGAGCGATGTCATCGTGCAGCATTAACTACAGTAAAGTTGACCGAGTGGATCTCTGAGCTGGTGTGAGTGAGTGGAGGCAGGGCTAATTTGCATATTCATGGGTCTGCGCATACTAAATAAAGCAAGGGTGTAGAGTTACATTCAAGCTATTTTAAGGCATGAATACATTTTTTTCACAGGAAAAACGTTTAAATATGTCATTTTAGTGATCAAAGATGAGCTTTATTATTAAGGGGACTTTAAGAATAGGGTCCCTTGCAAGAGGTCCTTCATCAAAAAACCAAGACCATGATTATTTGGTACAGGTGTGTTTAACTTTCCAGTAAACAGGCTCTCCAGGAGAATCAGTTGTCTTAACAAGAAAAGCATACTGGACTTATATTGTGCACAGGTAATAAACCACTCTCGCAGGAAGAGTTTAAATTCACTATGAAATCAAATTTGACAAAACAAATGTTAAATTATAAATGATTTATCCATGAACATTATCACTTTTAAAAAATTCATGTCAAGCTCGTAATCTTTAATCAGAATAACTTCCCCTCCCTCTTGCAGCAACACCTCTTCTCTGATGACGAGGGCAGCGCAACTTGTCACTCACATGAGATCCACCAATAGCAAACCGCAACCATCCAATCAATCATCCACAGACAAAATCAAGCCCCGCCCTATATTTGTTCTTGTTTCAGAAGTTGTTTCACTCAGATATGTCACAATATAGGGAAGAAAAGACTAGCACAACTTTTTTATGCTGACTTTAAACAGGACTGACAGCAGGCAAACATATGAATCACAATGACATGGGTCATTAACATCACTGACAACACTTATCAGTGAAACACGATGCATTAACTTCCCTCTCTAGTAACCCATCATGCTCGACCAAGCAAAGAGGACTTGTTAAACATACCTGTGGCAACAGTGGAGACTGGCGCCCGATCTGAGTCCACTGTCCATTTCGAACCCTGTACCCACTCACAACTTTACCTAAAGCACAAGACACGCAACATGTATGCCATTACCAAAAAAAAAAGGAAAAAAGAATTTGCAAAGAACTTAGTAGATACAACCAATAAATAACAAAAAAAAATGCAATATCTCACCAAGGCTGTGTGTGTGTGTCCTGAAGGCAAATGGATACATCGGGAAAGATTTGTAAGTGCAAGCAATGTCTGCATTGGTAACTGCGAACACCAAAAACATCAGACGTCATAAATAACATAACATACGTTTATAAGGTGACAAGCATTAATAAACTGATCACAACATTTGAGGTAAAGCTCAGAAGCCGTTTACAACCCCAAATGTCTATAAGATTATTAGTGCCAAACTGGAAAATGGTTAAAACGGTCACAAAGTTGGTACCTTTCTTTCCGGGAGGAATGACAGTGTCCAAAGACATCATCAGATACATGCCAGCAATAAAGGGCTGTCTGCATAGAGGACACAATATTCATCACATTTAAAGACATTTCAGTTAAAGGTGCTAAATTAATAAAATTGACTTTAACATTTAATTGCTTGCATATTATATCACATTTATAGTCTTAAAGGGATAGTTCAACCAAAAATAAAAATTTGCCCATGATTTTCTCACCCTCAAGTCATCCTAGGCATATAATGACATTCTTCTTTCAGACGAATACAATCGAAGTTACATTAAAAAATGTCCTGGGTCTTCAAAGTATTATAATGGCAGTGAATGGCAGCCCATTTGTGCATCAAAGTGCATCCATTCATTATAAAAGTAATCCACAAGAATTTATCCATCTTCCGGTGGTCCGCCTTCCGTATCAATTCTTGTTGATTACTTTTATAATGGATGGATACAATTTTTTGGTCTTCAAATTTTGGCCTCCCATTCACTGCCATTGTAATGCTTGGAAGAGCCAGGAAATTTTTTTATATAACTCTGATTGTATTCGTCTGAAAGAAGAATGTCGTATACACCTAGGATGGCTTGAGGCTGAGTAAATGGGTGAACTATCCCTTTAATAGTTATACGAGTAAGGAATAACTGATGACAGCACACTGAATTATTGAAAAAATAACGCACACCTGAGGAGGTAATGCAGCCAAAATGCAAAGAAGGGCATTGTTTTTCAGTAATTCTACAGTCAATTTTATTCAACAGTTACCACATATCAAGATATTTGACAGGTTTTTCTCCTTAATACACTGTGCGTAGAGCTACCATTGCCATTGTGCGTAGAGCTACTTTCTTAACATTTGACTTTTAAATGTAGTTTCTACTCTGATGAAGATCCATACAACAGTCATCACATAAAACAAAGCAAATTTAGATTCAGATGCAACCACAAAGGATGTGCTAGTGGGTGTTTACATATCTATTTTCACAAGTTTGTTGGATTCAGTTTGATTTACGCACCTGTTACCAACATAATAGACTGACATTATTCTGTAGACATGCCATTCAGCCTTCCACTCAGAATCAAAACAATGAGAACACAATGGGCTTAAAGTGATAGTTCACTCAAAAATAAATTCTCACCCTCATGTCGTTCCAAACCCGTAAGACGTTCGTTCATCTTCAGAACACAAATTAAGATATTTTTGATAAAATCCGAGAGCTCTCTGACCCCTCCATAGACAGCAATTTAATTAACACTTTCAAGGCCCAGAAAGATAGTAAAGACATTGTTAAACTCGTCCATGTGATTCCAGTGGTTCAACCTTAATGTTATGAAGCAACGAGAATACTTTTTGTGTGCAAAAACGAACAACAATTTTGTTCTAGCTTGTGTCAGTCTCCTACGCAGTTTACGTTGTTAATAGTGTAGAGCTTTCGAGTTCTACGGCAGCTGAGGCAGTTCACGTGAGCACCACGATGCATGCGTGTGATGATGATGATGCAGGAGCTGCACTGTATTTACAACGTAAACTGCGTAAGAGACTGACACAGGCTAGAACAAAATTGTTGTATAAAGTCGTTAATTTGTTTGTTTTGGTTAGTATTCTCGACGCTTCATAAAATTAAGGTTGAACCACTGTAGTCACATGGGCGATTTAAACTATGTATTTCCTACCTTTCTGGGCCTTGAAAGTGTTAATTAAATTGCTGTTTATGGAGGGGTCAGAGAGCTCTCTGATTTCATCAAAGATATCTTAATTTGTGTTCCTTAGATGAACGACGGTCTTACGGGTTTGGAACGACATAATTTTCATTTTCATTCATCTCAGTTGTCAGTAATGTCAGACTGTACGGCAGTCAAGGCGAGGTAAAAACGGACGCACGCAAGAGACTCGTCCAGGGTTTTACATCATCAATCCGTGACACGTTCAGTGACGTGAGCTGCATTTACATGCAGGAAATAAAGAGTTGTGCCCTTTAACATGAGTGACATAAATTAGGGTGGACATTAGCTGAACTGGAGATGATTAATTTGTGTGTTTTGTTTTTATTTGTGTTAGGGTTCAATTTGTTAAGTTAATACTCCATTTCATTAAAGGGATAGTTCACCCAAAAATTTACTCACACTCAAGCCATCGGACAAGCACAATCTGAGTTATATATATAAAAAAAATCGCTCTACTAAGCCAGGGGGTTAATAAAGGCCTTCTAAAGCAAAGCGATAGGTTTTATAAGAAAAAAATCCATATTTAAAACTTTCTATACTAAAATAACTACCTTCCAGCAGACGGCCTACCTAATCCAACTTACAACAAAACCCCAGACGTGATGTATGATGTAGGACGTAGGAGTAGCATAAGCTTTGATGCCTCTCGCGGTTCAACCAAATAGGGCTGGGCAACAAACTCAAGCTCCTCTTCTCTTATATTGAAATCCTCCGACATTTCTCTTTAAAAAATCTGGTTTTAGACTGGTTGTTACAGGTGTTTTGTTTTGCTCTATCCTCTGCGCTTCCGTGTTCGTCAATATATCATGCGTCAGGTCAAGGGGTTACTCTTTCGCCGTAAAACGATGCATCTGTTGGAAGCTAGTTATTTTAGTTTATAAAGTTTTAAATATTTTTCTTACACAAACGCATCACTTCGCTTCAGAAGGCCTTTATTAACCCATGGGAGTCGTATGGATTACTTTTATGATGGATGGACATACTTTTTTGGGCTTCAAAATCTCAACCCCTATTCGCTGCCATTATAAAACTTGGAAAACGAGGACATTTTTAATATAACGCCGATTGTATTCATCTGAAAGAAGAAAACACACCTAGGATGGCTTGAGGGTGAGTAAATCATGGGGGAGTAAATCAGAAAGTAGTCCATTCGACTTATGCAATACATTTCAAGTCTTCTGAAGCCATACGCTAACTTTGTGTGGCGAATTGACCCAAATTTAAGTCATAATTCACTGATAATCTTCCCTTCTGCCGCAGATCTCAAATCTCATTTTGCAGTTGTGTTTAGTTCAAAAATAGTCAGTCTTGTCAAGCTTGGCATCATTGTTTGAAGAAAGTCATACAGGTTTGGAACAACATGAACGTGAGTAAACAACGACAAAATGTTCATGTTTGGGAGCAACAAATATGTCTTATGAATAAGTCACAGATATTTTAAATTCTAGTGGCAATAACTTACGGTTTGGAAGTCATTCTTAAAGTGAGTCCTGAGCAGTCTTTATGATGATCTACAATCAAGACAAGATAAACATTAGTTACATCGCCGTTACAGCCATAATACAACAGTTTTCAATGGGCAGGACTGCTTAAAAACAGCAGTACTCGCGTACTGATTGACAGGCATCTATGTGCACAGAGAAAATTATCAAAATGGGGGGTGAGTAAATAAATTACAACAAAAAAGGTGTAATATTATTTTAACTTATCATACATAGTAACTTTTCTGAACAGCATGTCAAGTTTGGTTGATGGAGCTGTCATTAAAACATGCTGATCTCACAATACTGTTGCTTCAGCACTGGATCTGCTGTACTGCAGTTTACCTTTGAAACTGTTGATATCACCATAGTGAATTTGCAGCACAAAGTAGTTAATTCTGGTGTCTCCTCCAACTTTAAAGCCAACATCTGAAAAAAAGGGGTGCAAAATAAGTTCAGAGGTGCTTTTATTGTTTTTCAGAAGAGCCATTTACTCATGATCACTCATAAGTTATACTGGCTAAACTCATCTGGCTGTTTTGAGACAGAGAGAAGAGGGAGAAATAATGAGGAGAATGGTGAGCACCTTTGGGTAGTTTCGTTGGAGGAGCATTCCTGGCCCAAGCATACATGATCTTGGCCTGATCCCGACAGGTCCCCAGCTCTTTCCCACAATCCCTGAGCAAAATAACAACAACAACAACAACACAAAGTCAGAAAGTATCCTTCAACTTAGCATTGTTATTACTCATTTAACACATCAATTCACAATGGTAACATTGTAATTTTCTTATATACATTTTAGTGGGAAAAAAATAGCAAATGGGAGAAAATTAAGTGAGAAAATCCAAGCAAATAACCCTCCCTCAAACTCCAATGCCATTGGTTGAGCCAATATGTCAGTTTGTTTATTAAGTTTTTAACACCATGTTAGCACCAGGCGTCAGTTCTTTGCACGTCGCTAACTCAGTTAGCTGGATTTGATTTTTGGCATTATCTTGTTTGGTTCTTCAAAGCTCATCCTGAACTTGCTGTCATAGCAACAGGTCTGTAAGCTTAAACCTGCTCGGGAGCAAGCTTATTTCATGTAAACAGGATTAGATTGCATATTTTTACGCAGCGTTGATACTTAAAATCTGTTTTAAAAAAGTAAAGTAAAGCCTGTACAAACACTAGAAATCGTTAATATAAATGATTGGGAATCATGTATAAAAAAAAAAAAAAAACAGGGCACATTTCATTTATCTATTATAACTTTATCATTTTGGTCGCTTGACTGTTTCCTTATAAAGGTCCAGAAATTCGTCAAGTTTTTCGTCAGGTGTCTTTTTTAATTATATGATGTCACCATGTTGCTGTCTTGATGCCAGCCAATCGCTGCATTGCTGGTTTCGAGTATCGATACATCTGCCCACTTCAGGGAACACAAGAACATGCACTAATCTCAGACTTACTTAATCCAGATATTTTAATCCAATCCGCAAAATCTTTTGAAGAAACGAATTATCCAGAGTTCAGTTATCACGATTAGAAGATCTGGCATCTGTGAAATCATCTCAGATGTATTAAGCGTGGTACGAAGAATAAAAGCTTTTTCTAGCAGTATCATAAAAATTACAATCCAACAGAATATGTTTAACAGTCAAAGGAACTTGACACGAGAGACATAAAGGAGTAAATTTGCCTATCAATAAAAACCCATGTGTAAGAGCCAATATGTCAGACTGGTTGATATGTTTAAAGAAAATCATTTATCAATCAACTATCAATTATAGGAACAAATTATAGGAAATTATACCTTACTTAGGGGTTTAACTGGGCATTTTTACAAATCTCAAGTTAGCACAGATCAAATCTAACATTTGCAGACATATGCATTTCATCCATAATCCTGTGGGCAGTATACGGAGATGGATTGTTTTTCTTGAAAAAGAAACAAAACAATATTAGAAAAAAAAACCTACTATAATTACTATAGGTTCTCTACATTTTCAACTTTCCGTCCAACTTTTGTTCTGATGTACACATTTAACTGAAAACTTTTCATTTCTGCCTGATACAAAAATGTTGACATACAGCGTATACAGATATTTTTCACCACATAAAGCGATAAAACAACCCATCGACCCACTGCATTGGGGCTGCACATGACTCATGCTCTCTTCAGATCTAATTTATTTCTAGACATTTGCTGGTTTGGCATAACAATTAGTCTATTTTCATGCTGAGCTTCAAAGCCTGACGTCTATGAAAGAGTGCAGGCCACGAGAAGCAGCCTGCAGTATCTGCATGATGAATGTTTTACAATACATTAAAGGGAGAAGCTATAGGAATATGGAAAACTGCAGAGTGAAGACTGATGGCAGGGGAATGAAGCCATTGAAATTAAAATGAGGCAGAGATGCAGTATATTTTAAACATATTTTAGCTTAGTATGTATAAAAAAAAAGACTGAAAAGATGCTGCTGTTGTCGGGGTGCACATGGTTGCCACAGTAACAGGCAGTTTTATCACTTTTCTCTGTCGTTCCATGAGGAAGCTGCTGTTGTTGCACATATTAGCCAAAGCATTCAGTTTAATTTTGCTAATAATGCAGCAGTGTTACTGTACATTACAGGCCAGAGGAAAGCTCAGATGAGATTTAACGACACATATGCTCAACTTGTTTTCGAAATCATATGACTAGTACACTGAAAGCATTCTCTTCTTTTAAGTCTGCATTTGAGGTAATGACAAATCCATATTTCTACACAGAGGTAAGCCTGTAATATACGTGTGCTGGTACAGAGACTAGTGCCATTAAAATGGTAATGTTTCTTGTGCCACTAGCACCACCAAATAGAAATGTAAGAATAGGAATTGTTTCCCAAACACTCCTAGCACCGCAAACACATTGGTCACAAGACAAACAGGAACTGTAATCCCGCCTTTAACTCACTTCAGGTTGAATCAGAAGTCAACATGTCAAACGCTCAAACAAAGAGATCAATGTTTTGAAAGTGCCACAAGGCCACAGTGTCTATAATCTTCAGGAACTCAACCGACAGTGGATTATTTAGAGTTGACTATGTGCTTAAAACAGGGAAAGGGGTTTAGTGTGTTTGATGATGTTATTTAACAGAATTAAAATATGTATGAGCATGCAAAGATTTTAATGTTTTTGAAAGGCTGCATTTATTTAATTAATTAAACAGTATTATTGTGAAGTATTATTACAATTTAAAATAGCTGTTTTCAATGTTAATATATGTTAAAATGTAATTTATTCCTATGATCAAAGATTCATTTTCAGCATAATTTCTCCAGTCTTCAGTGTCACATGATCCTTCAGAAATTAAACTAATATGATGATTTGCTGCTTGAGAAACATATATTATTATCATCAATGTTAAAAACAGTTATTTTTGTGGAAATCATTTATTCAGCATTCTTTGATCAACAGAAAGTTCAGCATTTAGTTGTAATAGAACATTTTCTGTATCAATGTAAAAGTCCACAGTCACTTTTGATCAATTTCATGTGTCCTTGCTGACTAAAAGTATTAATTTCTTCTGAAAAAAAAACAAAAAACCAGTAGTGATACAGTATGTATGCACTCATCCCAACCAGCCTGACAATGTTTTTATAGAGCCACTTACAGTTGTGTCTGCAAATTAAGCTGGGACAAAATAAAGTATGATATCATCAAATAAAAAAAAAATTGTTGTGTCAGATGTGACTCACCAGTATCCTTGAGTGGCATAAGGAGTTTTGCAGCCATATAAAATCATGTGGTGGGCTGTGTCCATACTGGCATGAGGAACAAAGTCCACTGAGAAAAGAAACATTTTTTAAAGTCAATAATGAAAATGATAAAGTGAGCATCTTGAAAGACAATCAAATATATCTTGATAAATCAGCGTCATAGCATTTCTGCACACGAACAACTACTGGAAAGTCAGCTCTCTTTAAAAGAGCTCTCATTTGCAAAGCTGGCAGAAGCTATATGACCCCTAAATAAACACAGAGAACTGTAACAAAATCTGGTGCAGGATTTATTGAAACAATTTTCACTCAGAAACTGTTAGTACATTTCACAAATAATTACAGAGAAATGGCAAGTAACATTTAATTAAACATGAAATTTTGAAGTAGAAAGACTGAAATAGCATTTTCTGGTTTATTTTAACTTAAATATTTTTTTAACAGCATAGGTTTGCATGAAACCTCTGTGAAGAGTTTGAAAGGGTGACTGCTGTTTGCTTGGCATAAACCACAATGAACATCAATATGCTATACTAAAAGTGATTGATATCTTCAGGAAAGGCCCCTCTCTCTCTCTATTGTGGTTATGAATAATAGATGGAATGTTTGATTGATGGCAACAGCAAGACCGACATAATACATCTCTCAGAAGTCTGGGTGGACGTGCTTTCTCTAAAGACCAACACAATGTAACGCCACACACTAATGGACAGTTACAGATTCAAAACAACTCAGTCCTTACAATCGGTCAACAATAACAGTGAATTAATTTTCACAATCCCTCAACTTGCTTCATTAGATGGATATTGTTGAATGTAATGATAACATGCAGTTTAATAAGTGAGATGTTGAGTCAGTAACTGAACGATTAGTCTGATTTATTCAAACCAGTAACTCCTTATTTTGGGTGTGTAGCAACTGAGACAAATTAGACACAAAAAATACTTGTTACATTTAACAAATATGCTTTAAATGCTTTATGCTTAGGTATGGACCTTCTCCCAAAATAGCAGGAAAGGTCTTAAGTTACCAGGGCTACCATCAGATAAGACTTTGTTTATGGCTTGAAAGAATGTGAAAAGGGAGACCCCAGCCCTTAAACAGACTTTCCTGCATTAATTTATAGAAAAACTGTTCTATAAATGAACATGCACGCAAGGACATTGTGTGTATGATTATAACTAAAACTATCTTGTAAAAGTGTATCTTGTATGGTATTTTGTTTTATGCATATCTTATGAACAAACCACTATTTAAATGTAACCTCACCTATGCCTACAGGAGAGGTTAAAAGGCCCCCCACGCCACCTCCCTCTTCTCTCTCTCTCTCTCTGGACCAACAACTAACACTTCACCTTGGCTGTCTCTCAGCTGGCCAAGCAGGCCAGGCTGGTAAGGCCTATACACACATGAAGCCATGTGCGTGTTTGGGACAGGAAACCCCGGCCACACGGTCGCGGGCCGGCAGGCCCAACACCTCAACACCTGGGTGTGCTCTTTGATACCAATCTCTCATTTGAAAGCCACGTTTCTAGCATCTGTAAAACTGCATTCTACCATCTTAAAAATATATCTAAATTACGGCATATGCTTTCAATGCAAAATGCTGAACAGTTAGTTCATGCATTCATGACCTCAAGGCTAGATTATTGTAATGCTCTACTGGGTGGTTGCCCTGCTCGCTTAATAAATAAACTGCAGCTGGTCCAAAACGCAGCAGCTCGAGTTCTTACTAGAACCAGGAAGTATGACCATATTAGCCCGGTTCTGTCAACACTGCACTGGCTCCCTATTAAACATCGCATACATTTTAAAATCTTGCTAATTACTTACAAATCACTAAATGGTTTAGCTCCCCAGTACTTGAGCGAGCTCTAACGCATTATACTCCATCACGTCTATTGCGGTCTCAAAACTCTGGCCAGTTGATAATACCTAGAATATCAAAATCAACTGCAGGCGGTCGATCCTTTTCCTATTTAGCACCCAAACTCTGGAACAGCCTTCCTAGCATTGTTCGGGAAGCAGACACACTCTGTCAGTTTAAATCTAGACTAAAAACGCATCTCTTTACTATGGCATACACATAAAACATTTTAATTTATATTTTATTCAAATTGTTAGGCTGCATTAACTAGGTCAGCCGGAACCGGGAACACTTCCCATAACACCTGATGTACTCGTTACATCATAAGAGGAATGGCATCTACGCTAATGTTAGTCTCTCTGTTTATCCCGAGGTTTACTGCAGTCAGCCGGATCCGGGCCGTATCCAGATCAGATGGTGGACCAGCGCCCAGACATTACCAACGCATCCCTGAAGTGTCTGCAGAGACCGTGTCAATTAGTCTACCCTCTGAAATTGCTCATCGACATGGCATCCTCAATGGATCCATCTCCGGCGTGATGACTCCGATATTTCGAATATTCCTATTTAATAATTGTTTAATTGACACGCCATCCTCAATAAACCCGGTTTGATGCCTCCGATCTTTCGAATAATCCAATCTAATATTACTTCTGACCTATAAGGCTGCCAAAATAATAAACATACACTGTTTGTTAATTGGCCAGAGGAGAACTGGCACCCCGACTGAGCCTGGTTTCTCCCAAGGTTTATTTTTCTCCATTAGGACACCTGATGGAGTTTTGGTTCCTTGCCACTGTCGCCTCTGGCTTGCTCAGTTGGGGACACAAAATTTTCAAATAAATATCCAAATAAATTTAATTACTAAACTAAATTATATCAACTACATTACTTGAATATATATGATAATTGAAATGAGCTGATGACATCACCGTTTTCTCCAGAGCGGCTGTACAGCCGAATCAAATTCTGTTCATTATTTTCCTGTTTAACACTGTGAAGCTGCTTTGAAACGATCTGCATTGTAAAAAGCGCTATATAAATAAAGTTGACTTGACTTGACTTGACTCAAGTCGTGTGCAACTTCCTCGACCTTGACGGAGTCTAAATAACTGCGAGTTCATCATCGCAGAAGAAATCGATTGCAACTTCAACACCATCGGACCGAACTATCAAGACTTTCTCCTGTGATTTTACATCTGACGCTTTTCAAAAGCTCAGGCTAAATGCAAGCAACGTACAATATACCAAAATCGTTGTGTAGTTCGTAAAAGCTATAAAACCTTTTGTTCAAAGGATCTTGTAGTCATTGATGGTTCTCCCAGGTGTTTTCATAGCTTCATCCATCTGTTCTGACCCAGTTCTTCAACAACTTTAACTTTATGTATGTTTTTGTTTTGTGTGTTGGTTTCTGTTTAGTTTAGTTGTGTTCGTGATTTAGTTAATACAAATTGTGCACAATACATATCTGGTTCTGACTCCCTGCCTACAAACAAATTGTCACTTAAATGATCGATCTTGTTACACGCTCTAAGCGCTGTAAATGCAAAAATGCAAATGTGTTTGTTTTTGCTTGCAGCTCACATGGACAGGACAGTTTTATAGAACGTTTTATACATTGTCTTGCCATCTCATTACATTCAATTTAGACTACAATCTCACATTCACAACTCATTTGCCATAGCGATAGAGATTCAGAACTGCAGGAAAGACTGGCGACTAGACTGGCGATAGAAACAATAATGAAAGTCTTCTACTAGTTTAATTGCTTCCCCTACTACAATTACTAATATGTTACAAAAGTATTCATATAAAGAATATCAAATAATCTCTAAAGCCTGAATGAACCATCACTACCCATACAGTAAATGATCAACTGTACAAGACAACCAAAAGTCTTCAACATGCACTTATTTTAATGGCAGTGAGTGTTGAGGTTGAATTGTGGTGGTGAATTTAACGAACACAAACAGCCTGCCATTAGTCATCGGTCACAGCCGCTCAGTATGGGATTCACTGGCCTGGATGACTTGTGTAAAGATCTGCTTCAGCACACAGCAGGACACAGAGACTCTGATACAGTGAGTCTCATATGAAAATTAAACTGGAGAGACTGGCCGCAACAAGATTATATCTTTAAAGCCTGACCAGATTAAACATTCATGTCATCATCGGGATCACAGACAGCAAATAACATTCAAGCATATGAATTCAGGTTGGCAGCCACTCCTTGCCCAAACAATCCAGTGCATATGCACTCATAAAAATAATGGTGGCAGGTTTCATTCATTGTGTACTTAAGAACTCACGACTTCCTTGTTCAGTCTCAAGTCTGGTCTATTTGTAGATGGTGTCGATGTAGATGTTTTGGCTTTGTTTGGATGTTCTTGATCTAAAACTGTTGATCATCTACTCACCTATATAGGCCTCCCGTGATGTGGGGACAGGAACAGCCATACAGTAGTAGCTGTCAGACTGTTAAGAAAGAAACAAATATTAGACAGTTTCTACCATATATACGCATATTCATTGCTGACCATGTATACAAAATGCATTGGTTCTGGGTCATTGATGCACCAGTTCAGTGATAACAATGAAATCCTCCACAATAAGATATCTGGATTTTGATGTTATAGTAAATATCATTTAGGAAATATCATATACTCATTTCCCATTGTATTTTAAGCAATATCTACAGTGTGCGTCTCAAATAAATTTTAGATGCAGCCATACTCATCTGGCCATACAACCATATAGCTTATTGTAAAATATATACTGCCTACTATTTAACACAACATGCAATAATTGTTATCACATAACTTCATTACATTGTATGTGTTATTACCTGAATGGTCAAATAATTAGAAAAGTTAGAAAAGTTATTTACATGATGCATATTTTTTCCAATTGTGGAACAAGATTTGGGTGAACTATTATTGCATTATTTTAACAAACTAGCATGCTCGCATCAATTTTGTTAAATACCCCCTTGTGGTGAAAGGCAATTGCCTATTTTAAGGCAATGTTTAAATGTCATTTTGGTGATCAAAGATGAGTTTTAAGGAATAGAATTTTTGATTTCTAGTTTATATGTATATATACATACACAAACACAAATTTATAGGCCATTCCAAAGCTTTAATCTTCTTGTTTTTCAACCATTCCGAGATAGGGTTGCTTGTAACACTGTCTCGTGTTCTTTATTTAGAAAAATCCTCTCTTTCTCCATATCAGTGCACTCAGCACCATCAGCCATAAAAAATTAGCTTAAATCTGCAGCAATGAGTACAGCTCTATTCTTTTTAAAGTGCAAGGAGATACAGTCCTAGCCATGCAGAAAAAAACTCTTAATACAAGACATAATGAATACTCTGGAGGCCTTTAAAGATCAAATGCAACATAACAAATGTGCCTTTAGGGACAATACTTGTGTGATTTTTAAAGGTTTATGAGATTTTAACAGAGGTGTTGTGACAATAGCTGTGTTCCATTCGACAGGGTCCCTACGCAGTGTTCACTGCTCCCTACTCCCTGAGCACGGTATATCAGTTGAAGTGGACTTCGATGACAATAATTGCTCATTTGGAACGCCCTGCAACGTCACCAAAGAAAGGCAGCGATGGGGTCGTGCAGATTATGATATAAGATAAATAATTTACTTGTAATTTACTTTATAATATATTACCTTATAATAGGCACATACATTTACAAAACACAAAATGTATCTAAAAAATATAAATCAGAACATTGTAATAGTCTATTAGTTTATATATTCATACAATATAATATGCAAATGTAACAGTTATTGCCATAACCATTCATAAATACGATTGTATAATAATAACAATATTTATGAATATTCAAATGCATACGTAAACACAATTTTCACAACATTCTCATGCTAAACATAGCCAAAATTTCAAAAACCGAGTTGGACGTATGATGGAGTATTTCTGTGCCAAATACACTCCTTCAGGATTTGAATACGTTTTGGAAAGTTTTTTTCGAGTATGGCCCTGTATGACATCATAAAGGGCGGAATTGACAGTTCTTCTCCTGGATGAGCGTGTGGGCACATCAACCAGAGCGAGAGCACGAGCACAGCCATCAACGAGCTTCGTCCGGGTTACAGAAGCCGCCGGCAGCGCTGTCATTTTGTTTTTAGTCCACAAAATCAACAATGTCACTAAAGAAGTGTGTTCTTGAAGGATGCAATACTACTCTATAGGTACTCAAGATTAACATGAGATTGGCAGAAACTGTGTGTGTTATGTACCCTTTAAAGAAATTTGCAAATTACAAAGATGATGTAAAAAAATCTTACCTCTGTTGGTATCACTCCTGGTATGCGAATATCGAGTGAAAAATTGTATGGATTGGACAGGACAAAAGGCTGCCTGGTCCTCGAGCAGTCATTGGGGTCTAACCAGGCATTTTCCTGAAACCTATCAAGAACAAAAAAAAAACGTGAATGTGGATTGCTATGTGGTTGCTAGGGACCTGGATCAGCGGCAGCAGCAGCGCCAACGAAGATCTGAATGTTCCGGTGTGATTTTGTCAAAGGTTTAATAGACACAGACGAATTGTTGTAATTCAGGAATAAGAACGCGTGGGTGTTTAAATCGAGATTGCAATCTTATATCGATTAATCGAGCAGCTCTAATGGTATACAAATTTTGATATCATAAAAACGTATATATAACGATATTGTGATATACAGTATACTTAAAATATAAAATTACTCATATCGTGATAAAAGACTCTGGTCATATCACCCACCCCTAATTCTATTAAACACGGAGATACAGTCAAAGATCTGTATGGCGTTACTACTTTAAGGTAAATAAAAAGTTTGTTTTTACATGTACCGGTATTTACTATAGTAACTACAGTAAATTATGCATACCTACAGGAAACTAACACTGAACCAAAACCCTAACCCAAA
This sequence comes from Rhinogobio ventralis, assembly GCA_039654625.1. Lineage (NCBI taxonomy): Eukaryota > Metazoa > Chordata > Actinopteri > Cypriniformes > Gobionidae > Rhinogobio > Rhinogobio ventralis. The sequence goes on along the minus strand of CM077215.1, from coordinate 18,891,599 downwards.
ACCTACAGCAAGTACATGTTGTTAATTAATATTCCTCAGTACTAATTTGTGTAATTACACTGTAACAAGGACACATTCATTTAAAGTGTGACCAAAAAGGAAGTAGCGATAGACCCATTGTGACGTACATCCAAGTGACAGATTACTGGAAAAGAAAAACGTAGGGCGGGGACTTGGTTCATGCATCAGTTGTTGACTGGATGTTGAGATGTGGGTGTGACACTCAAAACTGAATGTGAGCTTGCAGTCGACAGTGAAGGGGGCGGGGTTTAAGTGCACTAAATGATTGGAGAAGTCCTACACAAGTCACCAGAGTTTGTCGTTTTCACAGATTTTGATGAAACATTACAGGGTCAAAACATGAAAAATGAAATTGATGGATGGAATGTTCACATTAAGATCTATAACATGCATTTCGGAATTCTATTTGTTTTTCATTTCATGCTGACTTAAAGAAAATTAATTGCCTCACCTCTTGAACCTGTACATGGGGTTTTGGATACTGCGGCTGTGGCACTGAAAGATGAGCGCAAACACGAATATGCCGCACCCCAGCATGCCCATCTCTGACCGGACGGAAGAACGATCAACAATAGAACTGAAAGTAAGCCGATGCGTTTTCCGCGTCAATCCTGCCCTACCGCCATAAGCAACGGCAACACTCAGCGACTGGGGGCTGCTCCGGTTCTCCTATTCCTCTGATTCTCTCTTTCTGCTCTCCTCACTTGCTCAGTCTCTTCAAAAAAGTGCCATAAAAACAGTCCACGTCTCAGTCGCCTCCACTCTGGATAAAACAAGGGCTCTCCAGATACAGTATGACACCACCAAAGGAGATGAAAAAGAAGAGAGGAAAGGTTTTCTGGTCCTCAGGCTGTGCAGAGCATATCACGAATGCAACATCAGGCTTCTGTCACATCCTGCAAAAACAACAGTCAAAAAATAAGAGAATAGATATTAAAATACTGATTTTACAAAATATATACTGCAGCACTTTCAGAATAATCAGTGAGATCGATTTTTACATCCCCTACCAACATTCATGAAATATACATGCACAGAGTCTGTTTCTGAAGAGAGACAGCAGGAATGGGTGGAGAGAGGAGAAGTGAGAGAGCACACAATAATCTAATCAAAGAGGATTCCTATAACAATACTCTCGGCTCGCTCCCTAGGAGACACAGGAACTGAAGGGGCCTCAGCAGTGCATAGTGACTGGAGATGTCACTTTAGTGGGGCTGCACTATATTGAATATCTCTGCTGCAAGTTCTCAGTTTGATTAAGAAGTACTCAGAGGTATTCTCTGTGAGACGTCAATGACCAGGGCTGAGCCACTGGGAATTACGGGAGTGCATTTTCAACATGTCATGTGTTTATCCTGAGAGCACCATCACAATATGTCCACATTCAGTGTCAATGGGATGCCAAAACAGACGCTGCCACGCTAATCGTGACTGATATCATTTTTGTAATGGCAGATGTCTCATGATGATGAGGAGAAGCCTAACCAAAGAAAGATAAATAAAGCAAACAGCAGAAAAAAAAAAACCAGACGGGAAAGAACTGGACGGCTTTCAGAAATGGGCTTACAGTCCTTCAATGTAAGCTGAACTAATCGCTGAAATAATCCTCTTGACACACGCTGTTGGAAATTAACATTAACAAGGAGCTGCTTGGTCTTTCTGGGGCATATGATAATAAAATATATATTTTTTAAATATACACCCAAATAGACACAGCAAATTCAGATTCCTTTCCTTGGATATTCTGAGGAATAAATTGACATATGTCAAATGTCAAATATTTCAAATAATAAGTAAATTATTCAAATAAAAAAGTAAACCTCTGTACAAGTCATTATCAAATTAATGTACATTAAGTAAATTATACAGCATTTTATCTATTCTCTTTGGTGACATGCTAAATAATTGAATACCTGTATGTCCAGTTTATTGTGAAAATTGTATTTACTTTATATATTTGACATCACTGTATACATTGAATACCTGAAAATATAATTTATTTTTTGAAACAGAAACAAAAGCACAAAATGCTGTGCTATATTGTGAATATAGTCGCAGTTGAAGTGTGGTCCAACAGAGGAATTTTGCAAAAGTTCCAACATGTTTAAATCCACTTTTAGATTCTCCAGATGAGGATTGTAGACCAATTGGGAGGATGTTTTTTTCTTTCATTATTTAATGTTGAGGTTTGATTGATTATTGTAAATCCTACTTTAGGAGTTTTCCAAAGAAAGCTCATTAGCCTCCACACAAGCTGTTCACACACTCAGTGTTTAGGATTGACAACTGTCCCATACACACAGCACCTTGCATACAGCATTCATGTCGGGACAGTATGAACGAGTAACCGATGTCAATCCCCTTTCTTGCTGCTTGTATCACCTGACCAAAGTAAATATCAAGGACGGAGACATCCATAACACTGCAAAGTCTTTCCACACTGGACACAACAAGAGTCCAATTAAGATGCAAGTTAATTTACCAAATCTTAAGTCATCGACAGCAGCTTTCTGTATTTATACTTGCATCAATTTATACTTGTGTGTCAGACCTACACACAACTGTATGCTGACCGTCACCGTATGCTCTGTGTAGCTACAGCAGTTATGGTGCAGTCTTATAAATTACACGATTCTACATAAATTAAGAATGATGTTTTTTTTTTATGTACTTTATTGTTTTACAAAAACCTAGGCTACTAAATAAAATAACAGGGCTTCTGACAAAATGTTCTGTGCTTTGGTTAATTAAAAAAAAACGCAATACACAAGAAGTAGGAAGTATGTGAATCAAAATATGGAAATTATGGATGGAAAATGTATGGAATGTATGGAAATTAAAAATATAAAAGTTTACATAAAACATTTAGCTTACACCATAAGGTAGTATGCCCGACGTACTATTAAAGAAATAAGATAACTGATTACTAGACCTCACTTGTTATTGGAAAAAACAACTGAAACATTACTGATATGCCAATTTTATTGTAAACTTATTACATACAAATATGTATTAATCTGAATACATTCATTAACAAATTGGTTGAATGAATGATTCAATTACTCGGGTGTGCTCCAATTCACACACTCATACTCTCTCCATCTCCAACCATAGTTATTCTTGTAAAGAGACCCTATTAAATTTGGGGTGTCAAAGACATTAAATTCCCTAGCATTAACGTTGATAGTTGTCCTTTATCCATCACCTCAAGAATGTGTTTATTTCGTATTTCATTAAAATGCATGAATTTACCTCTGCAGCAATAAAGAAGTAATTCAAATAAAGGTTGCAGTGGATCTCTCATGCTATTCATTATAATTACAAAAAGAGTAACTGGAACCACCTTAAGGCACTCCTAGCTTCTGTCTTGTAAGTCAGAGAAGGGCATTACCTACCCTACCTATAAAAAGTTTTTTGATAAGTTGTCAATAAAAGTAGGCAGCTGTCTGTGTCTTCTAAAACCTTCTAAAGTTAACGGCAATTCTTTACAAAACAATGTACTTCCAAGTTGTATCAAATGCATTCTCTAAATCAAAGAAAACAGCAATGATCCTATATCCTTTGAGCATCCACATAGAGCATCACTTATAAGATGATTGGACTCCATTATCCATAGAAGGCGTTCATTAACCATTCTCTTCATGGTTTTACATAAACACTTTGGCAAGGAAGGCTATGAGACACGAATGGTTCATTGAACCGTCCCTGCTTTTGGAATATGAATGATTTCCACTGCTTTCCAAGAAACACTTTAAAGCAAGTACAAGACAGTATGAGGTAAATTCTTTAAAAACTGACTACTAGCCATGGTAACTACTCTGTGCTTTGTTATTTTTTATTTAATGAGGTTCTGAAGAAAGACCTTTTCTGCTCTTTTCTGCTCTTTTTTTCAGTTGTCTTTGAACTATGCCAGATGGTATTTGGTGATATTTGTGGAATAGTATCATTTTATATGGACTATAAATTCTAAAAATCTCCCATAAGTTAACACAGGACTGAAAAAAGGTATTAGTTAGCTTTTTAGGCCCTTCTCGTCTTCCTTTAAGAATTAGAATAAGTAGAAAATGGTCACTTGCACTTAAACTCTTCATTAAGCTATACATTATTTAAGCCTATTCTATTTAAGCTACTGATATATGAACTGTATCAGTGCTGTGAGAAAAGAGAAGAAGGTCAGCATAAAAATACATTAGCATATTGCATTTCAGCTGTCACAGATTGACCCCATCTTCCATTTTATAATATCAAAACAGAAGCTGTAAACCGGAAAGCGCATACTCTATTGTGCGTTCACTAGGTATGAATCATCTCACGTGCGCAGGTCTGCACGTCATCCAGCACCTGTTATGAAATGTAAAACTTACAGCCTGCAATCTCAAATAACGGAAAAGAATGCCACTGTAATCCAGGGAAACATCTACTTTTCAGCATCCCATGATGCTTTTTACTTTCAGAGAAATCTGTCCCAATTTCCCAAAATAGCCCACATTTTTTGATGAGGATGGATCATGGATGGTGGATGGTGGGAGACAAGTACCACTCTGAGAAACAAACAGCCATCTAATAATCCCCTGCACCTTCTCAAACATACACACCATTGATCATCCTGCAAATATCAATCTGCCACACGGCAGAGTCTCTCAGAAGTCACAGTAAATAATCACTGACGCAATAAATCTACTCAAACAACCGCACTATATAGAGATGCTCTTGTCACGAAGCATTCTCTCTGCCAACACTTGCATTAAACGCACTGTCACAGAGGGAACAATAGAGTCCATGAGAAGGAGAAAAGACAAAAATTCATAACAGACTGCCTACCTCACTTGCTCGTCACATTAAGATCTGAATCACGACAGAAAATGAGAGAGAACTCGAGAAAAGAGATGCTTCAGTGCAGCCTGACTCATTGAGAGAGAGAGAGATAGGGAGAAAAAGAGAGAGAGAGACAGTCTAGCATGCTGGCTGACATCATCATCATCATCACACCCAAGACCTGAGAAGGTAACTATGGTAACCGCTGCACACCCACAGGCATTCACCATCAGTTACCATAGTTACCGTCCCCATGAGTCTCTCTCTCCACATTGATCCATCATTGTTTAAGCAGCCGTTATCTCTCATACACACTGTGAAAACATAATGGCTACGCCCACGCAGTCAGCACTGGAGACTAACAACTGTAAGAAACCACAAACTGCTGATTTATCATGCTTGATTAAATGAGTAAAAACATTATAATTTAGGTTTATTGCTGAAATTCATACATACAAATATAGAAATAGTATAATGTTGGGAGAATGACTGATTACATCACTGACGATGCTTCATGGGAGTGGGTGGTTGCCGAGCTCTTTTGACGCAGTATCCGTAGCCATGGTAACAGCAGCTCTGGTGGAGCTCTTTTCAGAATTCATGGGTAATGTAGTTCTTCACTGGGAATTTGGCTATTGCCTTTTTTAATGAAGTTAAAATCACTCTGACTTATGGCATAAGCATTTATCATCACTTAGGACTACTTTCAGAGCCCAAGGTAGGTCTGTGTTGAAAGGTATGCAATACAAATTAAATTTGCAAGCACTTTATTTTAAAGTGGCATACAGCCATGTATTTAAATTCAGAGCAATCCAGAATTACAGGCTTGTATTAGTTTGTTGTGTATTGTAGTGTAAGCTATAGCGCCATTTGATTCGTTTCATTACTGTCTCTTCGCTGTACAACATCCAATAAGGTAAGAACAGTGTTGGGAAGGTTACTTTAGAAATGTAACAATAGGTTACTACAGATTACTAGTTACCCTATTTAACATGTAATAAGTACTGTAACTATTTCAATTACTTTATTAAAGTAATATAACTGATTACATTTGATTACTTTTCTTAATTTCTAACAAAGGTTTTCAACTGTAAATCTTTTTTAAACATTTAAACCAGGCAGGGTTAACCTCTAAAAAAAAAAGATAGTCATATTTAATTATATTTAAGAGAAAACACACAATTCTAGATCATTATACTGTAGTAAAAACATGATGTTTTTTTTCTTACTGATATAAAAAAAAAAAAAGTAAAAATCTGCATAATATTCTTTTTACCACTATGTGTGTGTGAAGGGTGTGTGTAATATTGATTTCTCTCTAACAGAAGCAAAAATAGATTCTAGTTTCATACTCACTGGCAACCCAAACAGACCCATGCATGGTATTTTTTTTTTTTTAATAAAGTTATATTCCACCTAAAATATTGTTTAGACTCAATGACCAATTGTTGTGTTAGTAGTTAAATAGCTCTATTTTGCAAGTCAAAACGGGACAAACTAATGATTAGTCCACTAGGTGGCGCTTAAGGTTAACATTCATCATAGGAGATGCTTCCTCAGGTTCGACATTAAAACCTTCAATGTCGATAGCATTTTAATAGTTGGCAAACATATTTTGCATTGAACTGTTATATTTGCGCTCTTTTCTAATTTCTGAAAGAAATTATTTTTTTCTTTTATTTCTAGTACTGGAACACAATTTTATCACTCGCCATGGTGGCAACTCTCAGACAGGTTGTAGCCTAAAGCTTTTAGTGGCTTTAATTGGTGGACGTGGTGCTCTGCAAATTTAAACAGAGAACTATTCAAAAGCATCAGAATAGCATCGCTTTAATAAACGGCCTTTAAATGCCAGGAGGCATCGTGCACATCAAAAACAGGCAAAGCAACAAATTATTATTATTAACTTATCCTAGTTTTTTACAGAAAATATTCAGATGTAACCCCCTTTGTAATCGATGACATTTTCATAAGTACCTAATTTAATTTTAAAAAAATTCTCAGTAACTGTAACGGATTACAGTAAAAAGTTTTTGTAATTAAATTATGTAACTCTGTTACATGTAACTAGTTACTCCTCAACACTGGGTAAGAGAAACCTAAAAACATGTTTGAAATGCATCATTAAGTCACAGAAAAGAAATCATTTAAATTGACATTTCATCTTCCTCGTTTAAAAATGTGGTCACACTTTAGATTAGGGTCCAATTCTTACTATTAACTAACTATTAACCACACCTTTTGCCTCAATGTACTCCTAATTACTGTTAATTAATAGTTAGTAAGGTTGTTAGGTTTAGATATTGGGTAGGATTGCGGGATGTAGAATATGGTCATGCAGAATAAGGCACTAATATGTGATTTATAAGTACTAATAAACAGACAATATCCTAGTAATATGCATGATAATACGCAACTAGTTAATAGTGAGAATAGGAACGAAAGTGTTACCAAAAATACACATTGTGTCAACATCACAGGATGTGACAGCATGTGGTGCTTCATGTGACAAACACTTTAAACTCTGAGTGATCAGAGATTAGTTGAGAGATATGATTTAGAGGGTGTTGCAAGGCTTTCTCTGCAGTCAATGTTTCAGTAGCAGCATTAAAGTGCCCCTATTGTGCTTTTTCAGATATAACCTGATATATGTAGTGATTAATATAGCTGTTTGTAAATGCAAAAGGTCTGCAATATTTTAAAGTCCAAAGTGCAGATAAATAAAGTTATTGTCTCCTAAAAAAAAGAACCGATTCTGAACTGCCTGAAACAAGTCGACAGTAATTCCGGTCTTACTTCCTGTTACATACCTACACTCAAATTCTAGCTGTTTGCTCAGCTTATTTAAAGGGATAGTTCAACCAAAAATGAAAATTATCCCATAATTTACTCACCCTCAAGCCATCCAAGGTGTATATGACATTCTTCTTTCAGACGTATACAATCAGGAGTTATATTAGAGAATGTACTGGCTAATCCAAGTATTATAATGGCAGTGAATGGCAGGCCAAATTCTGAAGCCCAAAAAAAGTGCATCCATCCATTATAAAAGTGATCCACATGGCTCCGGGGGGTTAATAAAGGCCTTCTGAAGTGAATCGATGGGTTTGTGTAAGAAATTTTTTTGCGCGATCAACAACATATATTAGCAGTGGTGTTACATAACATTCAGTGGCACATAACACTCAAAAGGTTTATAAATACAATTTATAAATATGTTCCATTGACATTTATTAAAAAGTATGACTAAATTTGTATATTTATTTAGGATTGGCTTGTGAAGCTTCACAATTAAAATTCAGGAAATTCCCGCTAACATTTATTTACTATAACATGTAGTCTGAAGTAAATTAATATACACTGCCGTTCAAAAGTTTTTGATCTTTAAGATTTTTTTATGTTTTTAGAAGAAGTCTCTTATGATCAGGCTGCATTTATTTTATTAAAAATACAAAAAAGCAGTTATATTGAGAAATATTATTAAAATGTAAAATGACTTTTCTACTTGAATATATTTTAAAATGTAATTTATTTCTGTGATGCAAAGATGAATTTTCAGCATCATTAATCCACTCTTTAGTGTCACATGATCCTTCAGAAATCATGAGGGCTCAACATTAACGCTTGCCTGGGACAAGTGGATTTTTTTGAAGGGGCAAGTGAAAGAATTTTACTTGCCCGACCGTAGTCTGATTAAAACGTCAATAACAAAAAATAACTAGGGCATCACCAAGATGCAAGAATGATTCTGCATTCATTTAGTGTAAATGGCGATCGATAGTGGATAATATTATGTATAATGTACACTTACATTTTAGATGCAATATTGACTGTTTTTGTTCTATTTCAGCAGCAGAAATAGTTCCAAACAAAGATCACAGCAGAACCATAACACATCTTACAGCAACAGTGCGTTACTGAATGACTCAATGACCTATTCGTCAACGACTGCCTCATTCTTGAAAGAATCAGCCATTTGAACGAATCGACTCAATGACTCACTCATTAAGACGGTCACCTGCCGCCACCTGCGGTTTAGTTTCATGTTTAAACATTCTTTCCAACATTTCTTATTTGTATATACAAAAAATATTTAAAACAATCTCATAACTATTTAATGCAGTTGTAATTTTTCAGTTTAAATTATTTAATTTGATTGGTAACAGCCCTATAGTCTTATTCTAATTCAATTTATTGATCAAATGTAAAAATATAAAAGGAAAGCTGAAGCACAGCCTATATTTAAGAAGATTTGTGAAAAAATGCCCTTTATAAAAGGTAAAAATATCACAAATATGCAGATTTAAATAAGTCAAAGGCAAAGCTGATCGAACACTGGTGAGAATATTGCTTCAGAATAAATTATATTTACAAAAAATACAAAAATTAAACGAGCTAATTTTTTACTCGGACAAGTGAATGACAGATTTACTTGTCCGAAGGACAAGCACATAAACAGGCTTAATGTTGAGCCCTGCATGATGATTTGCTGCTCAAGAAACATTTATGATTATTATCAATGTTAAAAAAAACAGTTGTGTAAAACATTTTTTTTCAGGATTCTTTGATGATCTGCACTCAAAACATATAGGCCTAGTGTTTTTTTGTTTTTTTGCAAAGGGACATTTTCTATATAATTTGTTTCAATAATAAAAATACATATTTACAAGAAATGTGGAAGCAAAATGGCTAACAAGGCTTGAAACTGACTTTTTTTACTTGATAGCACTGGTGCTCCCAACTTTAAAAAAAAATGTTAAGAGTACCAGCAAAAATTTAGGATCACCCACCGAACATTAAGGATGCCTCGATCATGATTTTTCATGGCCGATTCCGATTTTTTTTACAAACAAATTGGCTAATTCCGATGCCAGCTGCTGTATTTATTTATTTTTATCTTTGTTTGTTTAAATTTATTTGTTGTTTATTTGCTCTATAACAGGCCAAACTGGCCTTAGAAAACTACAACAACGACAAAAAACATCTGTAGCCATTTTAAATTAGAGGCAACCACTGCATTTAAATCATGATCCAAACAAAGATGCTACACACATTTGTTTTTTTTATTTAAATTAGATTGCATAATTTCAAGACTTAAAGCACATACAGAATGGTCTGACTTTAGCTTTGTGAAATGATGTTACATTATTTAATTTAACACACCTGACTCGGATAATCAGCTCATTAGGTGAGAGCTCCATCAACTGAACTGAAGGTATGTTTACACAACAGCAATGTACTAAAAACTGATATTTACAAGCACACCTGGGGTCCGTTCTTCATACCTCGCTTAACACATCCGAGATGATTTGACAGATCCCAGATCTTTTAATCATGATAACTGATCTCTGGCTAATTTGGTTCTTCAAACATTTTTGCGGATTGGATTAAAATATCTGGATTAAATTGTCTGAGATTCTTGTGTTCCCTATAGAGGGCAGATGCATCGATACTCGAAACCACGATCAGTAATGCAGCGATTGGCTGGCATCAAGACAGCAACGTAATGACATCATATAATTAAAAAAGCCACCTGGCAAAAAACTTGACAAATAAAAAAAAAAAAAAACGAATATCTGGACCTTTATAAGGAAACAGCCAAACAACATAAAAGTTATAATAGATAAATGAAATGTGCACAGTTTTTTTTTAAACATGATTCCCAATTATTTATATTCACTATTTTATAGTATTTGTATACCCTTTAAAAAAAAATGTATTTCAATGTTGTAATTAGCAATCCATTTAATTTTTTAATTCAATTTAAAGCAGATTTGTTACGTGACAGCATTAATTAAAGTTTCTTAAGGGTCAAGATCAAGTTATCTGCATCTCCTGCGCTCCTGCCATCCCATAATATCCGTCATCACTCAATTTAGAGCAGGGCTCTCAATCAAGTGGCTGTGTCTATAGTATTATACACAACATTATAATATTATTTTCAAATACATTTTTATATTATTATTATTATTTAAAATTATCATTGCCCCTGGTTCAGTAAGGAACTCTTGTAATAAAGTAGCAGTAGCTGGGACAGATTTTAAGCATCACCTCAAGATGCAATCTAATCCTGTTTACATGAAATATGCCTGCTCGCAAGCTGGTTTAAGCTCTCGGACCTGTTGCTATGACAGCAAGTCCAGGATGAGCTTCTAAGAACCAAACAATCCAAGATCATGCCAAATCGTCAACAATCAAATCCAGCTAACTGAGTTAGCGATGTACAAAGAACGGACCCCAGGTTGACTGACATGAAATTATCCAGCCATGATAGCTTGTTTCACAGGAGTATAAATATAAGTTAATTAATACAAAGGTCAAATTCCCTTAATCATTCATCACAATGAGTAAAAACAAAGAATATAGTCCTGATGTGCAGCAAAAGATTGTTGAGCTTCACAAAATAGAAAGTGGCTGTAAAAAAAAATAGCTAAACCACTGAAAATCCCCATTTCCACCATCAGGGCAATCATTAAGAAGTTGCAATCAAAGAATCTGCCTGAAAGAGGACATGTGTCTATATTGTCTTTGGGTCAGAAAGATTCTATGGTCAGAAAAGATCTTTTTGGTGCACACAGGGATAAAAAAGTACGCCATGCTTAAATATACTGTTGATCTTTAATGTTGTGGGCCTATTTTTCTGCCGGATGTCCTGACCTCTTAAATGCATAACAATAAATACAACAATAACAAATGACACAATATACCATAACACATTATAGACGATAAAAGGCAAGAAAAATATAAAAGTTTTTAGGTAATTTTTTTAACGTCAACGAGGACGATGTAAAAACCAATGTTTTTTTTACTTTAATCAAGATCATTAAATAATTAATTAAAACCTTAATAAACATTTATATCAACAGATGTATCCTAAATTGGTGCCACATCTATAGCTCTCATTTAATAACCGCTCTGTTTAAGAAATAAAAGTAGTAGTCTTCACATTTGCTATAAAATACAATTTCGTAACAGTTGTAATAAGTAAGTTCATAAATCTCACATTCAGTATAAAATCCGAAAGTATGTTGTAAATGGCTAGGTTGCTTTGCTAACCGATGACGTCGTATGAAGTTCTGTGAACTTCACAGAAACGGTTCAAAAACTGAGAAAACACTCATGAGATAAACGACAGGCTTATATACGACTTAAAAGAGAACATGAGATGTTTATATACTCTGTTCAAAGACATGGCTGTTATTTACCTTAATTTGCTGTTCTTGTTTTGTCATGTTCAGTGTTCAGTCAGACCAGTGTAATCGATAAATGAGCTCATGAGTGAGAAAACCACGTGATGGTGTATGGAGTATATTTCTTTTGTATTTTTATTTTTATTTATTATTCAGCTTTCACAAAAATGACATTTAATATTAAACGGAATTTGGGGGATAAAAACAACAGATCTTAGAAGGTAAAACAAATTCTACAAATCACTTTTTTCAGCATGAGGTGTTTTTATACATTTTTAATTTGTAGTAATTTAATTTAATGAGTCATAAAATATTTTAAGATCTTTACAGAAAAACCTAAGGAAGGGTATATGACACTTCCCAAGAAGAATTATTAATTTTAATGTGCTATCAATTATATTGGAGTCAGTTTTACAGTCCAAGAAGAGGATCATAGCCTCATCTATTTTGATTATTGAATGTATCAAAAACCAGCAGAGATATCTGCTTCCAAAAGTCTTCTGAATTGGAGAGTGACACTATAGGCTACAATAAAACGAAAGAATAAGTTATACGTTTAATAATTCAAACTTAAAATAGAAGAAGAAAAAAAATCAATTGACAAAGAGACACGTTTAAATGTAAATAAATTAATAAAAAATAAATGTTTAAATCGAAATGTAAATGGATTGTTTAAACAATCAGTGATCTTAGTGACGCGCAGATTTTAGTAAACGCTCTTTTGTCGCCACCTACTGGCGTGAATATGTAAGATCAGTGAACAAATCTAAATGAATCTTTTTGGTGGACTCGATTCACTAGGATGAATCAAAAGGCTCATTTGAGAAGCCAAACGCCTCGCCTTGAAAATAGACGTCACTAGGAGGCTGCAGTCAGAGAAAGGTGAAATAATGTGCTATCAATCAATCTTGTGATTCACTCTCCAATGCTTAGTTGCAAATAAATTGGATGATATTTAAATTCTGTTGCTTGTATGGGAAAACAAATACGATGAACAAGCCAAAGTACCTGTTATTTAATTCCCCCTATTTCAGTTTCTTGTTTTTTTTATGGAATATTGCAGTACAGTATTTATTATAAATGATTTATCAATGCACATTATTATTATTATTATCTTTAATCAAAATCATTTCCCCTCCCTCTTGCATCTCTTCTCTTCTCTTCTCTGATGACGTGTTTACTGGCGTGAGGGCGGGACAACCTGTCACTCAGATGAGATTCACCAATTGCAAACCCCAATCATCCAATCAATAGAGTGCAACAGTGCCTGCCCACTTTTTCATCCGCGTTGGTTTTGGAAGTATTTTTCCATTAATTTCTTCCATAGGGATTTCTATTAAAAAATTTAAAAAAAACTTTGTTAAAGAGTTATAAAGCCAACCAGCGACTAGGTGAATCAAAACATTACAAACTTTGTTTTGAAGCAAAAAACTACAAGACTGTTGTTACAAATCTGAAGATCCGAAGACGAAGATGAGTCAAAAAGTTCTAATCCAAAAGGTATTTAATAAAAAAATGAACAGAATAATAACAGAATATCCAATAAATATCCAACAAAGCGTAACAGTGTGCACTTAACACAAACAACAACTGAAGAGTGAACAAAGAGGAACTAAAATACACAGAGAATTATAAGCAGCTGTCCATAGAAACTAATGGTTGGTGGGAAACTAAGACAAAGGAGAACATGTGACTGAGAAAAACAAACTAAAAGTCCATGAAAATGAACAGAACCGTGACATTACACCCCCTCCCGGAAGGTGCGACCTTGCACCATAACAGATGAGATGAGGGAGAATTGGGGCTTTGCCCAAAGACTTATGCTCAAGGACCAAAGTGCATCAGGAGGGAGGGCAGAGCCTGCTGGAGCCGAAGGGGTGGAGAGACGTAGCACCGTGTATGACTCATAAGTCCACAGCGCAGGCAGGGGGGCGACTGACCGAGGTGCAGCCGGAGAGACGAGGGAGCCTGGTGGAGCCAAGGGTGGGAGGAGCCAATTCGGCGCCGACAGGTTAACCAGTCAAGGTGGAGCGAAGGGATTAGGGCTGGAGGCGGAGATGAGGGATTCTCTTGCTTAGGCGCAGCTGGAGAGTGCACGACCTGATGCCTGACCACATTGCGAGGTGACCCCTGTGCTGTGGTATCTGGCACCAAGATGTTAGCATCTGTAAGTTGCGAGGTGGGGCCTCCATGGATCGGACTTGTGTGTTTAGTCATCCCACAGATGCTCGATTGGATTCAGATCTGGGGAATTTGGAGGCCAAGTCAACGCCTCAAACTCGTTGTTGTGCTCCTCAAACCATTCCTGAACCATTTTTGCTTTGTGGCAGGGCGCATTATCCTGCTGAAAGAGGCCACAGCCACCAGTGAATACCGTTTCCATGAAAAGGTGTACATGGTCTGCAACAATGCTTAAGTGGTACGTGTCAAAGTAACATCCACATGGATGGCAGGACCTAAGGTTTCCCAGCAGGACATTGGCCAAAATGAGCACCCTGACTGGTCTGCGGCTATGTAGCCCCTTACACAACAAACTGTGATGCACTGTGTATTCTGACACCTTTCTATCAGAACCAGCATTAACTTCTTGAGCAATTTGAGCTACAGTAGCTTGTCTGTTTGATCGGACCACATGGACCAGCCTTCGCTCCCCATGTGCATCAATGAGCCTTGGCCGCCCATGGCCCTGTCGCTGGTTTCTTCCTTGGACCACTTTTGATAGATACTGACCACTGCAGACCGGCAACACTCCACAAGAGCTGCAGTTTTGGAGATGCTCTGACCCAGTCGTCTAGTGCCACAATTTGGCACTTGTCAAACTGGCTCAAATCCTTACGCATGGCCATTTTTCCTGCTTCTAACACATCAACTTTGAGGGCAAAATGTTCACTTGCTGCCTAATATATCCCACCCACTAACAGGTGCCAAATCAGTGTTATTCACTTCACCATAATGGTCATAATGTTATGCCTGATCGGTGAAGCGTTTATTAGCGTATTGGTGAAGTTATTGGCTCCTGTACGCGTCACTCACAGAGAGAGAGAGAGAGAGAGAGAGAGAGAGAGAGAGAGAGACGTGTAGGCGCTGTTGTTCTGTTGAGATGGGGAGTGTGCGCTACAGCAGGGCACGTTTTCTTCTCATCTCCAAAAATATTAATGTGCGAAATGCGGTTTACACGGAAACGGTGGACTATATGCACCATAAGCATTCTTCTGATATTCTACAAAACGACAGATATTGGCAGAAATGAAGTGCATCAGAAAACTGGATTGACAGGGTAAGGGCTCTTCTGCTGTTACTGCTTATCTAATGAGTATCGAAGTCTGATTAATGTCTATACGTGTAGCCTATCTCCTTAGGCATTCATTTATGTTTATCTATTTATTCATTTGTATCGTAAACCTCCTATCGTAAGCTGCAGTTCTTGTGCCCTACTGTTGTTTCGCCTCAATTGAATTAAGATCGATTCACGCTGTCCTTTTTTTTAAAATGGTCATTTTATTCTTACACCCCGTTGTGAAAAAGAAGCGCACTTAATTGTATTGAATGTGCACTTGTAGTGTACTTCAAGTCGAAGTATATTTTATTTTTTAAAAAAGCTGTAATTGCAAATAATGTAATATTAATGATATACAAGGCCACTTAACGGAGTACACTTTCATGACTATGTTTCTAAAGTACACTTGCAAGAATGGCACATTAAAAGTAGGCATATCGTAAAGTACATTTAAATCATTATGTTTTAATAACATTACATAAAAGTTTTAAAAGAAATGACATTAAAGTATATTTAGTTATAAATAAATGTTTGTCAGTACATTTGGGAGTACACTTTGACCTTATTTTACAGACAATACAAGTAATTATGAAATTACATATAAAGATATGTAATGTAGGCCTACTTAAGTTGTACTTAAGTAGGTTAAAAAAAGCCTCTTAACTTCAACTAATTGCTTTTAATGTAAATTTAATATAATGCAGTTTCATTAATGTGTAAGTAACATGCAACTACGTGTCTGAAAACATTAAACATTACATTCAGTTTGTGCTTCATTCAAAGCAGGGTTGTGCAATCTTGAAATGCCACTTACCTGCGCACTTTAGGTCCAGTTCACCTGCCTGGAAGCTTCTAGTGATTCTGAAGACCTTGATTAGCTGGTTCAGGTGTGTTTATTTGGGGTTAAATCTAAGTTGGCCCTTCAAGAGCAGGATTGGAGACCCCTGATTTAAAGTATTGTTTCAGCTAAAAGTACTCTTTTTAAAAGTATGCTAAAGTGTACTTTTTCACGGCTTACATAGCTACAAAATATTTTTAACTTTATTACATTTTTTTTATATTCCTGTCATTGACAAATGTAGCCTACCTATTTAAATCCTTGCTTAAGTGGATTAAGTATCATAATGCCCAAACATAAGTGTATGTTAAAATGAGTTACACATTTTTTGGGGACTTTTGAAATGATGTAATGCGTTAATTTGAGCTGGATGTTAAGTTTGAAAAGCAAGGTAAATTTAGCTTATTCACTGAAGAACTCGCACTTGTTTTGTTCCAGGAACTGAAAAAAATGTAGTCAAGTTCATACTTGCAGATTTGCTTCGCTTTACACACACTGCATTGGGGCAATTTTAGTTTTTCACAACAGATCATGAGTTCATGGATTTTAGTTCCATGCCAAACTTATGATAAGAACTACTTTGTTTGTGATTTGGCTTTGACGTGTGTGTGTGTGTGTGTGTGTGTGTGTGTGTGTGTGTGCATGCATGAGTGTGTGTACATGAGAGAGTTGTCAGGTAAGTGAGAGGACAGCAGACAGCTTTTGCTATTCAGATGTGGTTTCCTTTTGTCTCATGCAGAGTTGTTGCACATGATTTAAAAACAGAAGTGGAAACCCACAGTAAATGTCAACTGCATCTGAAGTTGAGTCTCCTGTTGGGTTTCGATTTGCTTTCATAAGATACAAATCTTTTGCTATGTGTGCAGATACAGTTTGCTCATTTGAAAATGTAAAATTTGTACACACAACCAAAATCGTGTTTACAGTCCCTCACAAAATATGATGAAGAGTTCCAGAAGAATATGTTGTTTCTGTCTAAAATCACGTTTCTGTTTAAAACATTCACAAAAAATAAAGTTTAAAAAAGTTTATTTTAAGTTTATTTTGTTACCCCATTGCTTTTCAAGTAAATGTATCTTGATTCAAAAATGTTTTGACATTTCTACTGAAAAACAAGACAAAAATACCAAGTCAGAAAATCACTTTTTGCAGTGTAACGATGTAACGGCATGGTGGATGACGCAGAATAAGAGGCGTGGATCTAAAGCAAGCTGAATTTACTAACTAAAACGAATCCAAAGACAATAGCACAGCATCTTACAAAAACATAGACAAAGCAAAACAAGACAACTTAAACAGAGGGCTTTAAATATACTGGACAATGAGAACAAGAAACAGATGTGCAGGTTTATTATTGTTAACTAAAACTGGAACTAAAACCATAAAAACATTTTCACTAGCTACTTGAAATAAAATAAACATTAACTGAAATTTCTCTTTTTGGTTTAGTTGAACGGTCCCACTTTATATTATGTGCACTGTAAAAAGTAACAAGTTGACTTTACTTAGAAAAGCTGTGGAAACTGATTGCCTCAAAATTTTCAAGCAAATTACTACTACTTTGTAGAGTTAACTTGTGTATTTGTAGAGGTTACCATAAAACTTGAGTACAAGTAACTCAATTTCAAAAGTTCAGTTAACTCCCAAAAGTTCAGTCCAGCTTCCAGAGTGCATTGCGGCATGAATAAATTAATTGCTTTGTTTTACTATTTTTGGCTTTATTTTACCATTTGTATTTTGTCAGTATAACCCCAATAACGACAGCAAATAAAATAGTAAAGGTCAATAATGGTGAGAGGAAGTGGAGGAAATGAGTGAAAAGTCTATTAAAAATTGCCCCGCCTCAAAAACCTTTTGCCCGTCTATTTTTTTGTTTGTTTTTTTTGCTTTAGCAAATTGGAACTCAAACCAGTCAAGTAATGTTTACTTGGGTTTTCTAAGTAACAAAGGCGTAGCATGCAAATAGTTCAGATTACTAAATGGTTTTAAGTAAGTTCAACAAATTATTGGACATTAAGTAAAGTTTACTAAAAAGTCTTAGTAAGAACAACTGTTGGATTTTACAGTGTGGCCCTGATACCTGTGAACTTACATGGTAACTAGATGTGTACCTAGTATGTAACCACAGTGTAAGTACACATTGGTGCATAGTATGTAAAGCTCTAACATTTTTGTAACTACACAGATGTAACAAACCACTGAATGGCATGTGCAAGTACAAATGTGTAACAGGACATTGGTCAACACTTTTTTCACTTTAGTAAGTACACATGTGTATTCACACTTCCACAGGCAGTCTTCAATACTGCTGTTATCAGTTTGAAATATACACAAAACTTTATGGAAATCTCGATGATTCCTATGTGCATAAAATGTATTTATGACTGGCAGGACTAATGTTGAATTAGAACTAAAGTTTCAATTGTGATACCAGTGTACTTGTATGGTAACTCTATGGTATTTTGATGTAGTATTAATGCTGGAAGTATTAGTGAATGCAGCTTCAACCAACTTTAGTATTTCAACATGGTAAAAAACTACCTTTATTTTTGTATTTCTCAGGTCAGATGTGCATGTACCTTTATCTCGTGAGCGATCTAAGACTCATCTATGGCCACAAACGTCTGTCTTGACTTCCTGCAAACTCTAAGACCTGCTTTTCTTTTCAGTTTCCTCAACGACTTGATGCTAACCTGTAGCGAATTAGCTCAAAGGGGAACTATTAATAATTATTCATAACTCATTATGATTATTCATTAGGATTAATTATGAATATTTGAATCAGTTAATTATATTAACTTGATGTAGCTACATTAACATTACAATCAATCAATCAGTTCATCCTGTAAACACTCGGTATTGATTGTTAATTAATTCTAAGAAAAGGGTATTTTTCCCTTTCTTCCTTTGCATTTACAGCGCTTAGAGCGCATTACAAGATCGATCATTTAAGTGATTTGTTTGCAGGCAGGGAGTCAGAACCAAATATGTATTGTGCACAAATTGTATTGACTAAATCACGAACACGACTAAACTAACATAAACGCATACATACAAATCATACATGCATGGGTAAGGTGGAAATTGACAGAATGAAGAACCGGATCGGAACAGAGGGATTAAACTATGAAAACACCTGGGAGAACCATCAGTGACTACAAGCTCCTTTGTCTGAACAAAGGGGTTTACAGCTTTTACTAACTACACAGCGATTTTTGTATGTCATATGTTACTTGCATTTAGCCTGAGCTGTTGAAGAGCGTCCAATGTAAAATCACAGGAAAAAGTATTTTGACTCCGTCGAGGTCGAGGAAGTTGCACATGACTTGAGGTGTTGGGCCTGCCGGCCCACAACCGTGTGGTCGGGGTTTCTTGTCCCACACACACACATGGTTTGATGTGTGTGTAGGCCTTACCAGCCTGGCCTGCTTGGCCAGCTGAGAGACAGCCTAGGTGACGCGCCGGTTGTCGGGTCTAGAGAGAGAAGAGAGGAGAGCCGTTGAAGAGTGTCTCTCTTTAAAGGTCTGGGAAAGGTCACACCTCTCAGGGTTGAGACCAATGAGAAAGGTTACATTTCCAAGCGGGAATATTCCTCTGTTGGAGATTTTATGGCTCTTTGTTTCAGCGTGCTCATTTGCATGTGCATCTGGATTGGTTGTCGATGAAGAAACTATTAAAGACTCTTGTAATACTAATATGTTGCGTAGCTATCGACACATCATATACATGATCATTTTAATCTTCAAAATAAAAATTCATAGAGACCAAACATGCCATACACATGATTTTAGTTAACCATAGTATGCAATTCTATAACACATAACAATCTAACAGAGACTGAATTAATACATAGGCCAAACCCTATAAAAGAAAAATCATGAGATGTATATATATTTATATATTTCTCATGTGGTTATATATAGGATATATGGGTTTAAGATGGTTTATTTGTCCTTTTCAAAAAGAATTAAGAGAGTCACAAGTCTCAGGCAAATTCCTTCTGGTCATAAACCTTATCAGTTCCTATGTGTCCCGTAACCAGAGGCTTCTTCATGCTCTTAATGGTCTTTTGGGGGATGGGTCCATAGACCCCTGAGTGAGTTTTAAAGATTATTTGTTAAATTGGACAAATAATTGTGTCTGATTTGTCTCAGTCACTACAAACCTGTAAAAAGTATGTGGCCATTGTTAATTACATTTCAATTGGCTGAGCAATGCAGTACTGAAGAGGCTGTCCTTATATACAAATGCTTGTGGCAAAAAATTAAGCTACCTTTCTGAGCATTCTGGACAATGTTGTTGAAGTTTTGGCAACACAGTGTTCCATCAAATCAATTTGTCTTATGTAGACCCTGGGGAAATTATTTTTATTTCCATAAAGTTTCAGTGTATTCCAAACAAACTGCAGTATTGAAGAATGCGTGTGTAAGTGGAAAAACTTGTAAATACATATTGTTGTTACAAAATGTAGATAATTCCTGTTACACGTGTACTACTTACTGAAGTGAAAAAAAATTTGTTACCAATGTCCTCTTACACATTTGTACTCGCACATAACATTCAGTGGGTTGTTACGTGTGTAGACAAATATTAGAGCTGTACATACTATGTACCAATGTGTACTTACACTGTGGTTACATACTAGGTACACATCTAGTTACAGTACCATGTAAGTTCACAGGTATTAGGGCCACTTAATATATAATACCATTTTAACCTTCCTGTTTATTGTTTTGATTATTGGATTAAATACCTATTTGAGTATTTTCATTGTTGTGAGCATTCATTAAAGCCACCCGCTGTGACAGAATACAGGACCCATAATTCAGATGGATTTAACAGCACTGCCAATGCAAATGGTGACAGTGTTTCCAAATCCAAAGACTGCAGCATTGCCTATAGAAATGGTCCCGTACTTGCTCTGCAGTAGCAGCAATAACAGCAGATATGACCAACAACAGTAGCAGCAGCAATAATCAAGAGCAGCAATAACAGCAGTAGCAGCAGCAATAATCAACAGCAGCAGCAGCAATAACCAACAGCAACAGCAATAACTGCAGCAGTAGCAATAACCGACAGCAGCAGCAGTAGCAGCAGCAATAACAGCAGCAGCAGCAGTAGTAGCAGCAATAACAAACAGCAACAGCAATAACTGCAGCAGTAGCAATAACCAACAGCAGCAGCAGTAGCAGCAGCAATAACAGCAGCAGCAATAACTGTCTGCAACAGCAGCAATAACAAACAAACAGTAGCAGTAGCAATAACCGACAGCAGCAGAAGCAATAACCAACAGCAGCAATAATCAAAAGCAGCAGCAATAACAGCAGCAGCAGCAATAACTGTCTGCAACAGCAGCAATAACAAAGAAACAGCAGCAGCAGCAGCAGTAGCAATAACTGACAGGAGCAGTAATAACTGCAGCAGCAGCAACAATAACAGCAGCAGCAATAACTGCAGCAGTAGCAATAACTGGCAGTAGCAGCAGCAATAACTGCAGCAGCAATAACAAACAGCAGCAACAATAACGAACAGCAGCAACAATAACAGAAGCAGCAATAACTGCAACAGTAGCAATAACCGGCAGTAGCAGCAG